>PVKA01015799.1:25742-49344 GCA_004027165.1 Ctenomys sociabilis
GCATCCACGCGCGCGAGTGCACACACACACACATCCCCCTTTCCTCTTTCCTCCCTCTCTCCTCCCCCATCCCAGTCACCATCCCCCCTACCCCCAACAGTTTCCTCCCCCCACCCCAGCAAAACATCCTCTGCACCCTTCAGATTTCACTTACTTTCTCAGGTTCTTAGACCAAGGGCACAACAGGAAGTATACACACGCAGGCCTGCTTTATTTCACCTATGCCTACGGTCTCTAGTTGTGACGTTTACAGTTTGTTGTTACTTAGTTTTGGTTTTTTGTACTTCAGTCTTTAGTGGCCCTCTAACAGGAGTATGAATTTGATTTAAAGACTCCATTTCACAGAGAAAGGAACCGAGGCTCAGAGAGATGGCTCACGTGAGAAAACTCACAGTGCTGCGAACATTAGAGCACAGAGCTCTCTTGTGGCAAGAAATACACTATTAACCAATTATTTTAACTAAGCTTACTGAGTAGTTGCAACCGTCAGAACACAGTGCAAATTTTACATTCTTATAATGATTTTATGTAATAGATGAGTTAATAATTTGCTTAACTCTTCCATAAAATGCAAAGATGAATACAAACTACTATTTCAATTGTAAAAGATGTATTCAAGCCATTATGATGTACTTGCATGTTTAGTTTTTACATTGTATTAACCAATACAAAAATAAAAATACATTCACTCAACTCAGTAAGCTATCCTTAGTGCTAAACATGAGGCAATTCTTAAATAAACATAAAGAACTACTAAGACAACTGAAATGACAGGACAAAGAAAGAGGTCACTGGCCTTGGAGTGGAGAGGGGGCAATGCTTCTGTGCTCCACGACCACCTTTATTGTGAGAAACGCCTGATGTGCAATGTTTCCTAAGAGTAACTACAGCTTTGTTAGTGGCTGTCGAGTCCATGCAGCATATAATTGAAGGTTTTTCAGTTATGAAGAGGATTACTAATATGTACCCAACTACCCTTTACAAGAGTGATAGCATTTGAGCACTCATTACAAAACAGAAAGACCTCACATATAATATAAACACTAAATAATGGAAGAAATACTTATATTTTTTTACCTGGTCAGATACAAAAGCTACATTTTTAATTATATAGGTCTTGCTTTAACTTGTTCTTAACCATCCAGCAGAAAAGTATAACCACAAGGTATAAAAGTAAAGCCATATTAATATGCTGAGCTGTAAAAGGCTCAAGTCAACAACTTCTGACAAATGCCACTTCTGTTGATAACCCACTACTATTGGACTATATTGGGTTGTTTTGCTGAATTCAAGTAGCTACAATCTTTACACTGGCTTCAAGTATGAAAAGGTCTTTTAAAGACTTCTTCAAATACAGCTTCTCCAACTGCAGTGGACCACCCATCTCTGACAACTCAAAACCAAAAAAGGGGATAGAAATAAAGGACCATTTTGTAGTAGAAAAAATATATACATATACATGTATATACAAGATAGGATAGATATACAGCTACTTTCTCTTAGTTCAATGAGAAGAAAGGTTTGTATGAATATTATTTAAATGTTATATATCTACATCTTTTCCTCTGAATAATTACTATGAAGACAATAATATGCAATGCACTAATTATTAGAACTGTTCTACTAACCTGTTTTGAAACTTTCATTGCTATTTTACCTTCTTTTCTCATTACAATGAATAAAAGATTAAAAAACAAATATTTATCTTTTAAAATATGATTTGTATACGAGTTCTATTGTGGTTTAGTTTTAATGGTGAATATTTTAGTATATACACTACTGAAGCAAGATCTTTCATGGTGAATATTTGCTAAAAGAGTATCACATACTCCTGATAATCCAGCCCTAAGGCCTTTGTTAGCATGTCCCATCACCTTCCAAGTTAGGAAGTAGTATAACCTCTAGCAAAGATGGTCAAAAATAAAAGACTTTGATTTTTGATCAGTCAAAGACCCTTCTACCTTCTGGGTTTCTACCTTCTGACTCTGGACATTTAACTTCTTTAATGTTTCTATGCCTTTCAGTAAATTGAAGACAACCATAGTATCTACATCAAGTGATTTCTCCTGAAGTTAAATGCAATGTATGTCAGGTATGTACAATGAAGAAGCATAACAATGATTAATACAAATGCAATACAGAGGCCATCAGAAATTATAAGTTACATACAGCTTGCACGTGTTAGAATTCTAAGTGAAACATTTGCCTTCTAATCTGTGAACTTAACTATGGTATGGTAGCTTTTTTCTAAATCTGTAAAGTTCCTAAGAAATAAGTTCAGAATCACAGGACAGAGCCAACAAGCACACCCACTTGCATGGTAGTTTAAATGTGAGCCCTGGAGATCTATGTTTGAATCTTGGAAGCCTAAGACTATTACCTAAGAATATTGACCTAAGAATTTGGAAAGACACAAAGATCTTGAGATAAAGAGACCATTCTAGATTAACAGAGAGGTCCCAATGTCAGTGACAGGTGTTGTCACCAGAGTGAGGCTGACAGTGAAGGACACATGCTACCACAAGGGCACCATCTAGCAGAGACTGGAGTCACATGGCCCTGAGCTAGGGGATACTGATGGCCACCAGAATCTACAGTTGCAAAGAACAGAAATTCCTTAGAACTTCCCAAACTAGATTAGAAAATTTACCTTGATCAAAGGTATCAAAATTAATACCTTGATCAAAGATGGTCTTGTTGTCAACTTGACCTAGGGCTTCTGGTCTCCAGACTAACACAATTTAATTTAATGTTCAGTTATTAATTTAAATTCTTGCCCCACATAGCTAACATACATCAGTCATGTTTTCCTCTGATTTCTTTTTCAATGTACAGTACCTAATAACAATATTCCTACTTCAAATTTTAGCTTTTCTCTTTTATTTGGGGTTAACTTTTTCCTCTCCAGCTAAGCTATGGGTTCCTCTGAGCTGGAGCAGTCTAGTAATGTATTCAGAGTACATTTACATCAACTTTCAATAAACACTTATTTATTGATTTATTTTGATTCAGCAAATAAATGGGAAACAGAGATGTTCTATAAATAAATAATATAAAACAGTAGGACACACAACACAGAATTCTTGATGTAAAACAGACCTAATTTCAGTCTTGTTCTAGGTATTTGCTAGCTTTTGTGAACTGGTATGGCTTATTACATACCAGGTTTTAATTTCCTCATGTGTAGACAGTGGTCATATCTATTTTCCAAAACTATCAAAAGTAATTGTGACAGCATTTTGTGCAGATGTTGGTTGTTTCTCTTCCCAGATACCACATCTCCTCAAGGGAGGGGCACCTAATTTCTGGCAAGGCCTCCTGGGATACGGTGGACTGTGCTCTCCGACAGAAGCTCACAGGACCCAGGGAAGCTCCTGGCTTCCTTCTTGAGGTCTGGATCAAGATTAAGCCAGTCATAATTAAGATAGAAAATAAAGCTTCAAAATAACTTCTTAATGCATGAACCTTCACATTATTCATCATATCTTATTATTTGGAAGTCAAAAACTTCTTACAGATAGGATCTCATGATTCTTTTCATAAGATTGACCTTCCCATGACTTGCTTTTCTGTTTACATTTGCTAGGACAGCTTTTGTGCTTTTAACCAGATACTGTTGGATATGTGTTTGTTCCACAACTATTTAAGAACCCAAAAAGTCGCAGCCATTTTAATCTGTGGTGGACACACAGTGTTAGTTCTTGCAGTGGTGTCATATTGTTCTATAACTTCAGTCCTCTTGCCTGACAACTGCTTATTTTTTTATGTTGCTGCATTATCTAGCAATTTATACTGATTTCAAGATTATAAGTGCTGGCTAAAATAATTTTAAATCAGCATTTTCTTTGACTCCTCTCTTAGGAACAAGTTTGTGTTCCAAGTGATTAAACACTGAGTGATGTTTGAAATCATTCTGAGTATCATAAACGTGAGTTGCTACACAGACATCTGGCAGGCAGGGGATAGGGATCCCTCTGACCTGCAGTGTGCAAGACAGACCTCTACACAAATAACTACCTGGTTCAAAATATCAGTACTGCCAATGTTTTAAACTCTTCTCTAGGAGGCAATGTGAAGCACTATAACTCCAAGAAATAGGAGTATTTTTGTAGTCATTAATATTTGTGTTTGGAATCAGTTAATTTACTCTTGGGAAAAGGAAAATGAATAAGACAGTGAATGCTACAAAAGTTATATTTTAAATTCTTTATGAGAAATGTGTCAACCAATGCCAGGTCAATATATTTAAGAACTTTTTGCCCCAAGACATTGATAATTAGCATGTTATAGTCATTAGCAATGTTTATCATCTTTTCCTTAGCTCTCACTATGGCCTTAATTTATTTTAAAATATATTCCTTAACTGACACATAAAATGTACATATTAGTAGGGTGCCCTGTGTTATTTTTATGCATTTGGACACTTCTCATTCTTGGTGTGCTACCCTGTGTCTAACAAGGTGGTTTTTTCTTTGGGAAAAGATCTAATAAAAACAATAGATCACATGAAATGACAACAGAAACAAAGAAAACCTCTGAAGGATAGGGGATTAGTAGTTAGCCTGAGCCAATTAGATGCTCTTTTGCATCCCAAATAATCTATTCCTGTTTCCTTCTCCTCCTTATGGTCTCAACCAACAGCAGTAGATTGTTTTGATGAAAAAGGAAACAAGATGAACTTGAGGACAGTTTGCAAAGTGAAGAAAGGAAAGACCTCCAGTTTGGAACAGATCAATTTGACTCTTACAAATTTACTCTTTCAACTGTTGATAAGTGCCTAAAACATCTTTATGAAGCATAAATTTCAGTTTTTGCAGTAGTATGACAAGTTATTTAGAAAACCAAAAGTGATTTCAGTTATCTTACCCAAGAATATTTTATTTTCTATTATATCTTTCAGATTTTATATTTTTATTTTTGATGAGAATACAAAATAGTTTTTAAAAAGTTATAAATGACACAAATTTTCACTACACAAAATAATAAGAATGTGACAGTGGTTGCTGTATTGCATAATGATGTCTTCAAATCACTTGTTCAGATTATCACATATAAACATACAAAATTATTTTTAAAAAATTATAAGAAAATAAGAAGGAGAGGCTGGCCAAATAGCTCTGCGGATTAAAGCACCTGCAAGCAGGGGCAGGGGCAGGGGCTTTGATTCCCATTCCTGCCATGCCAGACTCACCCCCAGGGCTTGCTGAGACAGCAATTGAGACTGGATGTGGTCACGTGCCCCTGTAATCCCAGGGAGGCTGTAAGCAGGCAGATCACTATGAGTCTGATCTAGTAGTGAGACCCTGAACACCCTGTAGACCCTTCCCTAAAATACAAAGAAAAAAGGAGAAGAAAAAACCCTTAAGCATCACCTGCTTCTTTCAGTAGGCCAGCGGAACTCAGCAGTATGACCATGCAAGCCATCTGCACACCTACGTAAGTATATCCTCTTCCCTGTCTTCTTTCTCTCTTGTCCTTTTCCTCATCCCAGTTTGTCCTTCTCTTTGAACAGATTCTTTCTCTTTCTCAGTAGCTAGTCTGTGCACCCATAAAAGCTTCAAGTTTATATATTTTAATAGCTGAGCAATATTCTATTATGTAAAAACACAGCACCTTTTTATCCAATCTTCAGTTGATGGGCATCTGGGTTGTTTCTAAGACTTTAATGCCACTATGGAAATCAGCGTGGAGATTCCTCTAGAATCCAGGATTAGAGGTTCTGTTTAACTCCACTATTCCCCTGCTGGGTACTTTCTCTCTCTTTTTTTTAATAATCTTATTGAGAAACAATAACAATCAGACAGCTTCAAAACCAATTAGTAGGACAGTCTCAATAATTAATACATCACATATTGTTTTCTTCTTGGTGGTTATTCATAGTAGTACAAGATGCAGACAGGATATCCTGTCCAAACACTATTAGTACAAATCTTTCTTCTCATTGAATTAAGAGAAAGTAGCTGTATATCTATCCTGTTTTGTATATACAGATACAAGATGGTCTTTCATTTGTATTCTTTTTTTGTTTAGTTTTAGATAGGTATTCCATTGCCATTTAAATATTATAGCTGTGTGAATTCAGAAAAATATTCCAATATTTTCTCAGAAGAACTGAAAACATTATACCACAGAGGTATATGTACACCAAGAAAATTTAGTAAGCTTTTTCTTCACTAACAAAAATTATCTCACAAGTCACTGTGCACTTCTAGCTAAGAGAGGAAGAAGACATTAAGACCCTTATGCGTTCAGTAGTGCAAAATGAAATGAGCCATAGAATGAGATTAACGTTCCAGTAACAGCGATATATCTTAGTGATTATTTTCTTTATTAGGGTGATTACCACCCTGGTGGTCTTTCAAATACAACTACCAACACATTTTAATTCCCCTTAACAAAGTCTGGGTTCATGCAATATTATTTTCTGAGGTTACTGCATCCCAATAAATATTATTTTTTAAAAAGTGACTTCTCCCTTCATAGTGCTCTGTCATAGCTAAATTCAAGGAAGCCCAAAAGCAGTACCCTGCTTCTTGTCTATTTCTGTCTCTATTTATGTCACTGACAACTATGAGAAAAGGAATTTTCCCAGATATTAGCATTTTCTAGAGTTCCTGGGAGCCGATTATGTGAGAGTTATCGATGCACTTCTCTCACCCCAGAGTGGTGCCTGGAGGGAGTTGTCTCCTTTGAAATGTACACTAGCAAGGCTGACAAGATAGCTCAGCAGACTAAGTGCCTGCTCAGGCCAGCGCAAGGACCAGGGTTTGATCCCAGCACTACATGCTGCACTGGCCCCGCTCCCTGGGCACCTTGAGTGGGCTCCCAAGACCAGAAGTCATGGTACAGGCCTGTAATCCCAGTGCTGGGGAGGCTGAGAACAGGAGGGTCACTCCAAGATGTGGGGTGAGATCCTGCACAAAATACATAAGATGTACACTGGAGAAGAGGGGTGGGCCAGCCCATTTTCCTTCTTTCACTCAGGGTGAGAATAGTAATGTCCTCAGAACTTCAGGTTCCTCACCTAGTAGATGGCAGCAATTATACATGAGCATGTGTGTCTAGGCATTTCAGCTCAGGGCTGTGGCTATGTGTAAAGACACTGTAACACTGGTGGTAACACTTTAAAAAGCCGTGCTGGTGAAGAGTGCTCCATCTATTAATAGCTTAGCTTTCTACTCCACAATGTCTGGCTTTGTTTGCTGGCTATAGATTATCTGCTGCTATCTTCTCTCTGTCCACCCACATCCATTTGAGTGAGTGGATGAAAAGGGATGTGGTTGATCATCTGTTTCTACTGAATGTGTCTCAGTTACCAGGCCAAATCATGGTGAGAGCTATATACAGTCAGATGGATCTGTTCTTGGTAGGGTACAATTGTCAGTAAATTGCTTCCCAGGGTCTCATAATTTTCGCTACCGGGAGTCCTAGAGCGAGATTTGAGGTCTATCACTCACTCATTTCATAACATGGTACAGACCAATCACAGCCCTCTTCTTCTCCACTTGAAATATAGACAGTGTAGCATAGTTCCATGAGACTAGAAAGCAGTGGTCCCCAACCTTCTGGGCACCAGTGTCCAACTCATCTTGATGGAAGACAGTTCATCATTTCTGCTCCTATGAGAATCTAATGCGACTAACACCTGACAGGAAGCAGAGCTCAGGCAATAATGCGCATGAAAGGCAGTGGCCGCGGGCACAGGTGCAGCCTCCTCTGTGTGCCCGTTGCTCCCGCGCTGCTGCGCCTGCCTTCCCTCAGGCCACTGCCTGGAAACTGACCCTGACCTAAGCACTGGGGACACTTGCCCTAAGGAATCTGAGGTTCATTTTAAGTATGAAGATACAAAGTCCATAGAGGGTAGAATGGCTTACTCAGAATACTTTTTAAATCCAGATTAATTTGACTGTAAGGAATTGGAAAATGCTACTCAAACACAGAAAAATATGTATGCTGACAGGCCAAGGCCTATGTTTTATATTTATGCTTTAATATATATGGAATTACACAGTTCTCCAGTCTTTTTTTAAATATATATGATTCTTACAAGGTCGCAGTAGGCAGTTCAGACTCACAGTGATCTTCCCACTTTCAGCCTCCCCGGTGCTGGGATTATAGTGTGCCACCCTTCCCAGTCTCTGTAGCCACCCGTGGGGCAGGGCTGATGGAGCATGTGGTGCCGGTGATCGAACCATGGTCCTTCCATTTGCCTAAGCTTGCCTAGGAAGACATTTTGGTTCACTGAGCTATCTTGCCAGCCTCTCTCTAGTCTTTTCTACATACCAAATTGGTAAAAGCAGGAAGCAGATTCCCCTAAAAGCAATGCAGTGCATAACCATCAGCACAGACCACTGTAGAGTGGAGCAAATTCTGCGCTCCCACAAATACTCAAAAAGTCAGTTTGCAGACTGTTCTTTAGGATCTCTGCCTTGAATGTCTAAAGAGTACTGAATGAGCATTGAGTAAACTTAGCAAATTCTGAGATTTCAATCCTATTATGAATGCAATTTTAAACTCACCAAAAAGTTTTCCATTTTCTAGCTTGAAGTTCAACATATGATATTTTAATCTGTTGAGAAATATTTATTTTAAGTAGCTCCCAAGCTCCCAAATAACATCTGTGCAGCCACTGTGGGGAAATGACTGCTCACACACCAAAGCAAGGGGTGGTGCCCTGATTACTTAGGGTGTCCCTCTCCGACTACTGAGGACTGCAGGGCTACTCTAGTTCATTACAGGTCTTCAGCAGATGTATCAAGATGATCCTAGTGACAAAGAGAGAGTTGCTAAGAGAGAGGCTTTCACTCTATAAGAATGAGCTCCCAGCATTTCCACCCAAGGAAGCCAGATCTTTTGGTGCAATTTCTCCTGCCCTCCATAGTGTAGAAACAAATGAGGTAATGTCAAAAAGTATCTGGTAAACATCTTCATTTTTTTAATGCATTTGGTACAGGGTCTCACTACAAAGCTCAGGCTCTTAGTGCTCCTCCCCAGTACTGGGTTACAGGCATGCACCACCATGCCCAGACTCGGTGGCCAGCTCAGTGCGCCTGGGGGCATGGCTTATGGTGCAGGGGATCAAGTACTGATCCCTGTGCTTGCCTAAGCAGGCGCTTAGCCCACTGAGCTATCTTGCCAGCTCTAATGTCTTCATTCTTAGAGTGTGTGTTCAGTGAATATTTGTGTCCTCCTTGTTCTATAAAAAAGTTGCAAATATATTCAAGTTGCACCACTTTTAATTTCTGAATCTGTTGTCACTCTTGCTGTGTTCCTCCATATATATCCCTCTACATCATCTATCTTTTGTTGTTTCCTTGATGAAGTCCTGCTGTACTTGCAGATCCATCCCTTGTATACTCTGGTAAGCACAACTCAGTGTGCTTTCTGTACTCTGTTATGTTACCTCCCTGTCCTGGGCAGAACACCATGATAAAACTTTTATCACAGAACAGGTTTTGCACTGTTTCTCTTGTCTGCTTGGTTATCTTTTTTTTTTAGCAGATCTTGGGGTAGAACTCAGGCCCTTGTGCTTGCCAGGCTCAGCTTCTACTGAGCTATCTCCCATGCCTCCTTATCAAAGAATGAATTTTTTTTTCTTATAGAACCAGGGATAGAACTCATACCCTTGTGTTTGCCTTATTCTACTGAGCCATCTCCCCAGGCCCCTTACAGAAGGGGAGGTTTTTTTGTTTTGTTGTTTTGGTTTTTTTTTTTTTTTTTTTTTTTTTTTGGTGGTACCAGAGATCAAACTCAGGACCTTGCACTTTCCAGGCAAGCCTTATTCAGGAGATGGCTCAGTGGAATAAGTGCTTCCCTGGCAAGCACAAGGGCCTGAGTTCAATCCCTGGTTCTGCCAAAAAAAAGAAAAGAAAAAGTCTGCTTGGTTATCTTAAAGACTCAGAACATAAATCTGTGTCTCACAAGGAAGTACTAAATCCATTATTTCTTAATTAAATAGACTCAAAGGATGAAGGCAATGTCAACAACATGATTTAAATAAATCTCCATTTATAAAAGATGATAATAAATACTCTGATCTTGAAAAAGTAAGAAAGAAAATGATCTATTTCTAGACTATCATATATCTTTAGAAGAAAGAAATGGTCTGGAACTGACAGAAAGCCAAAGCAAAGCAACAACTTTTCCAAAAGTAAAGCAGTATGCTCTAGTGACTTGGACCCTGCAGCAGCTGTGCTCCCCACGCAGAATCCGTGGCCCAGCTGAGAACCATCGTGCTCCAGAAGGTGCTGAGCTGCTGGTCCTGCCAGGGCCAGAGCACGGCAACAGCGAGGCCCCACTCATCCTGGGAATTCACCCGTCAATTTCCTGTTTGGTTGAAGGGCTCGTTTGCCTGGAGAGGACTGAAGCTATAATGGACAGTTAACAGAGTTAACCTGCAGGCTGCAGTACCTAAGACGCATCAGCTAGCCTTCTTCTTTTTAATCCTGGCAAAACTGTACATTTTAAATAAGGCTAAGAAAAGCAAACAGATGGCCAGGGAGAGAGCTCAGTGGTTAAAGCACCTGCCTGGCGAGCACAAGGTCCTAGTTTGACCGCCAGTACCAAAAAAAAAAACCAAAAGAGAAAAAAATTAAACAAAAATCTGTGACAGGCAATTAACACAGACAATGTTCCTTAAACTCTCTATATTAGTTGGTTAATATTAGAGATAATGCTCAATACTTTTCATGTTTGAGCAGAATGGGAAAGAGCAGGATTGGAGAAACATGTTAGGATTGAGATGCACAGTGTCCCCAAATCTCTCGTGTGCTCAGATGCTGGGCTGACAGGAGGTGACCAGGTCACGGGGTGCTCTCATCAACAAGGGTCTCAACAGCTGGATGTGCTGCCAGGAGGGAGACCTCCTCGGGGGCCAGCCCCTCAGGGTGTGGCCTGGAGGTGACAGGCTCCTTGGTTTTTGCTTCCTATTCTGGTGAGGCAGAGACAAATAAACCAAACTGATTACTCAGTATCAGACACTGTGTCACAGCAATGCAAACCAGACCTCACCAGCAGGTTAGCTACTCCACAGGATCTTGGGACATACCCCTTGTGGAGAAGACAGTCCCATCACTCCTTGTACTTTAGCTCATACTTTTTCTCATCTAATGCTGCAACAACACTGAAAAACCATTTGACAATTTTCCTTGACTGGAAATACATTTTTTAGAACTATAAAACCACTTCTTTCCAACTATATCCTAGTTATTCTAAGTTTCAATTTCTGCTTCTTAGATAATGTGGATGGCCTGCTGTCTTACATTCTCATTGCTGAGACAAAATACCTGGCCCCCAAAATTAAGGACAGAAAGGTTTATTTGGCTCACAGTTAGCAGAGGTTTCAGTCCATGTGGCTGGCTTGAGGGCAGATTGGCACATGGCAGAGGGCAACAGAAAATGCAGCAAGACAGAAGGGAGGAGCAAAGAACACACTTCTCTCCCTCCCTCCTGCTGTACTCAGGCCTGGGCCCCAGGGAGGAGGCAGCACTCACACCCTTAATCCCAGCACTAGACAATTAACTAAACAAACTCTAGATTCAGCTGCCTGCAAAAGTCCCCTGCTCCCCCTTGACCACCTGAGGCTCTGAAGGGATGCCCAGACACAAGCCATGACACTGGCTCTCAGAGCTGGTCTCACAATGAACACGTGCCATGTTGAGGAGCACCTGGAGCACAGCTTGACATCAGAAATGCTTTTTGACTAGAGGCTGAGTCTCAACCTACACACTAAACAACAGAATCGAGTAACACAAAAGTTACACACAAATGCTGAGATGGAAAATTCCAGGATATACATTTTCTGGTTAACTGAAGGTTAACCAGGAAACTTTAAGATTTACTTCAAATAATGAGTTTTGTTCTCTGAGTTTCTACTTTAAGCAGTCGGCTCTAGTGTGCACAGGTGTGTGTGTGTGTGTGTGTGTGTGTGTGTGTGTGTGTGTCTTCTGAAAGCTGAATGTCTTCTTTTTGCATTTCTGAGTATTAGTAACTAAGAGTTTTGCAGCCTTGGAAGGAAATAAAAAATGTTGCATTTTGGGTGTTCATGAGGACTGCTGCAGAGTTATATATAAAAAAAGAAGTGAGGGTTTGAGAACAACGTGAACAGACCTCAATCAGTCATATTTTTAAAGTAACCTTGAAATTGGTTTGTTTACTTAGATGACTTAGGCTTTCCTCAGTAAGCTGGAAATGAAAATCCAGATAATTAAGGGTTCAGGCTGTTGGGATTAAGAAGTTTAATCAAATACTTGCTATGGCAAACAGGTAAATACTAAGCAGCCTAGAGAAGTTGAAATAATGATTAACTCAGAGATTCTAGTTCTGATTTTTAGCATATTCAGATCCCTAAATTTAAATAAATTTGTTACAGCTAAAAAGAAGTACACTCACCACAAATGCCTTCTGGAAGTTTGGTAGTTACTTTGATTCTTAGAAGCCAGCTAGCAGGTTTGGAATCTGGAACCTCAGAGGTTTTCCCAGGGATCCATCATTCCTGAGGGTCCTATGAGGGACCCACTGAGTGCAGCCAAGACTATGGCCCTTCTCCATCCAGCACCCGCTGGCTGGACAGCACTTTCAGTAGGACCCAGTGAAGAGAAGAAAGGAACAAAAGAGGTAAGGGACGGAGCAGAAAGAAAAAAAAAGATCAAAAGGAAAAAGATTTTTAAAGTAGAAAAGATTTTTAAAGTTTTTTAACTTCTAGTATTATGGACAACCACTAGGAAAATAATAAGGTAGAAAGTATTAATTATTGAATCTTTGATGTAATTCAGGTATTAAAAAATAAGATACGCAAAGAGCTACACTCTTAATTTACTGAGAAGAGACATCTGCTATAATAATGTCTGTAAATATAATATCATGTATGCACCTTCTATGATACCAAAACATTATGAAAACAGTTTGCAGTATATTAATTTATCAAATCCATCTTGTCAAGGTCTCTTAAAACTGTCTCATTGATATTTGTACTTCAATAAAACAAAAATAAAAATAAAGATCAAATGATGTAAAAATAAATAAATAAATAATAAAATTTAAAAAATAAAGTTTTTTCAGTGCCACCTCCTCTCATATCGGACACATCAAGGGACTTCATAAAATGGAGCCGCAATATAGCTCATCGGAGAGCTCGTTAGGGCTGCCATACCCATCCCCCATCCCAGACGTACTAAATTTAAAAACCCTAAGGTGAGGCCAAAGAGCACTCACTGCTAAAACTCCCCACTTGCGTCCAATGCACCCTACATTTTGAGAACTAGAGGAATTTCAGACATAAGTATGAGGAAATAAAAAGGTCGCCTTTTAGGTGCTCACTAGGACCACTGCAGATCCCTGGGTGTTGTTCTGCCACTGCTGATATTTGCCAGTAGAAATCTTTGCTCATTGAGGCACAAAAAGCCAGCACAAGGGCCTGGATGCCTGCCACCTCAGCATTCAGGGTGAACATGGCTAGTGTCAGAAGCACAGAGTCGCTGAATGAGCATTGATTCAATGAGGACCAAAGCAAGGAATCCAATGAACAGCTGTTGCCTTTCCACCCAACAGGACCAAGAGCTAAGAGATGCCCCGAGTCTGCAAAGGTAAGTTCTCCTGGATATTTCTGATGGATGTCCATGGAAGACCTAATTTGTCTTCTTGGTAGCGACGCACAGCCCCCACCAGAATGTATAAACAGTGCTCTTCTCTCTGCGATTTGATACGGACACAGCTTTCCTGCAGGAAGCAATCTGGGCACTCAGCCTCCCTCTGCAGCTGGGTCCACACTGAGCTCTGTGCCTCACCTGCAGCCAGCCACTGTGTGCTGTATGGTTAAGGCTGACCTACCTCTAAAATGTGCATATGGTTTGATATTACCTAAGCGCTGCCAATATGCAGGCCTATACGAGATCATACTGTGCACAGTGCCTTGAGTTTCTTGCCCTGGCTGCATCATTCACACCCTCAGCTGCTTGCTGATTCCCTGGTACTCCCTCCTACCTGCCGCTGGGTGCATCCAGAGACCAGCAATGGTCACAAAGCATCACTATTCACAGGAGCATAGAACAAGTGTGTACCAGATGTCCTGGGCCACTGTGGGACATTAGGTCAAGGTGACTTCTAGTCTCCCAAGCCTCCAGGCTTAGAACCCTGAAACATTCCTCTGTGTGGACTAGACAAAGGAACGGCTTCTTCTGGCGACCCATTGGGAGGGGTTTTCTGTCCTTGATTGACACTGTGGAGATCTCTACATACTTCTTGTAAAGCATGGCGACGCACCAGGTTGTGATGCACACAGCTCACGCTCCTGCTGCTTTGTAAATGGCAGTGTTACCTCCATCCTGGGGAGGATGGCACATCATCCTTGCCCAAAACTGCTTTCCAAGAGCTAGGAAATTAAGCTGTGCATCCTGCAGCAGGGTGGGAGGCCCTCTTCCCACTTCTTTATGGTCTGTTTAACTCATGATCCATGTCTTAGTGAGTCCATTCAGAAGAATATACCTGCAGCTGCTTTCCACTAGGACTTAGATACAAATTCCATGCAGCACCCGATTCCAAAAGAGATTCTGCTAGGTGTGTGGTGCATACCTCTGGAGGCTGAGGCAAGCAAGTGTCTGGACTACATATGGAGACTCTGTTATAAATAAGTAAATGAATAAATGAGAGAGAGAGAGTTTCTGTATTTGAGCAAACACAGTCTAACTCCTTCCTTTCTCTCCTATTCGTGCTTCCCTCTTTCCAGTCTCTGTAAACTAATTACAAAGGTTATTGTTTGGTAACTTGACTATCAGAAACCCCAGGCCTGTGTTGCTTGGATTTTTTCTGCAATATTTGAATAATCATTTTGGTCTAACATCTCTAAATGAATTTTTTGGAAAAGGAAATAATTGTTGTACATAAGACATTTCAAAGCATTTTCCTTTTCCCTTTTTACTCATGCCTCTTATCTTACTATCTACTATAGAGTTGCAAACTGCTTTTCTACTGCTAGGTAATGCAATGGTGTTTCACTCCCACAGTGTTTTATTTCAAACTTTGAGATCTTACTTTGACTACTAGAAAACATGGTATTTCACATGCAGTTTGAGATTCTGAATTTTCTGGAAGGGTTAGCAAGAATCTGCTCAAGTTTACTAGCCATATTCTAGAAGGGCTATAACGTCAAAAATTCAGAGAAGGAAGAGGATGCCACATTTGGCAAATTGGAATGGTACAGATGGCATGAAGCAAGGTATATACAACAGCAGGACAGAAAGTGGGCATGGTCAGGAGGCACTGAGACCTTGACAAGCCCACGAAACAAGCGAGTCATTGCCTGGGGGCCACTTTCCTTCCAGAAGTTCACTTTTGTCCCTCAGATGCTGCCCGGCTGCTCTCAGTGTACATGCACCAGGAAGGTGGCACCATGGGGGTCTGTGTGCTTGCCTGACCAATTGACAATTGCATAAGCTCCTTGAAGAGAGAGGCTATGTTTCATTTGCTACTTTTATCTCAGTATTACATCTGGCATTGAATAATTGCTGAACCACAGGAATAATTGAGTGAAATGCCTGCCTCCATGTCCTATCCTCAGTACCTTCTGGTACCTTCAGCTCTCAATTCACTAGTAACACAAGCCTTCCTTGCTTCTCTGAAGAACCAGAGTGATGGACATACTCACTAGGGACATGACTCTGGCATCCCAGGAGCAACCATACTGCACATTACTGTGGCTGATTCCACTGTTGTCATTCTCGGATAAAAATTAGTGAAGGAGAATCCAACAGGAGAAATCGCAAGGTGATTTGAAACTGCATACTGTGCATTTGAAGTGTCAATTGGATGTCCAGGTAAAGATATCTAATATAAAGATGAAAAAGCACAGTGTAGACTTTTCCTGGTAATGGTACTGAGCAGATAAATATAAAGGGTGGGGCTGAGGAAGAAAATAAAATTTGAGGTCCGTTTGGGAGCATGGGGTCAGAGGTGGTAAATCATAGCCCAGGAACACACAGGACAAATCAGTGCAAAAGGAGAGAGGAGGAGAAGGACGAGAAGGCATCACAGAGGTAAAGAATGACACTGGAAATAAAGTTCAGGCAGCATATGATTATATGCTACAGGATTCTGAGGCAGAATTAGAAAGCATGTAGTGTTCAGAGAGCCAATGTGCAAACTGAGACAGGGCATAGTTGTAAGAAAGCCGGGATAGTTTGACAATAAGAGAGTGAAATTGCTGAACAGTAAAAGTGTTATTTGGGGTAAAAAGAAAAAGTGATGTCCCTTTTTGACACATTTTCCAGTATCTATCACACTAAGGAATAAAATGAAGGCACACAGGCCAAGATAACCCAGCACTCGTCTAAGGAATGATGGAAATAAAAGAAAGGATGGGGAGGCTGGCAACACCCGAGATATCTGAAACTATTTTTAAGTGGAGAAGAATGAATCTTTAAAGAAACAGTAACTAAAGAAGCAACACAGGTGGGGCCAGTGAGATAGCTCTGCAGTCTAAAGCGCCTGGGTAGACAAGCTTAGGAAAGCACAGGGACAGAGTTTGATCCACCATACCACATGCCACTCCATCCCCACCAGGGCTCATTGAGCGGGCCACAGAGTCCAAGCATAGTGGTGCACGCCTGCAATCCCAGTGCTGGGGAGGCTGAAAACAGGAGGATCACCATAAGTCTGAGCTGCACAGTGAGACCCTGTAACAACCAAATACATTTAAAAAATAAAAAACACATAAGAAGCAACCCAGAGATAGATATCTTTGCCTCTGAAGTGCCAGGGATGGAAAAGTGCAATTCTTCCACAGAGCCAAGGAAGTCAGGAGGGAAACTGTGGGTCTGGACCTCTAATTTTCAGTTAATTTTCTCAGCAGAGTAAACACTCTAGGCAGCTGGTATCAACACACTGCAGAGCTAAGGAGTTGGGGAAAACGGGTTTTTGAGAGATATTTACACAAAAATGTTGTTTGGCTCAATGAGGTCACAGGGATTTGAAAAATATCAAAATGATTAAGAGTGACTGGAGGGAAGAACGAGATGAAGAGAGAGGGCAGGAGAGAGCAGGAATAAAAGGAGACAATGATTGAAGGGGGGAGGTCAGGAGGACAGAGCGCCGGGAGGGGGGGAGAAGTGCGGAGCAAGGGAGCAACGCTGTAGAGAGTGGACGGCAGCTCAGGAGGCAAAGGCCTCAATCATGCTTAACTTCCTAGACAGGAAAGAGTAAACAAAGGCATAAACTATACCTTTTCAGGGCCGGTGAGATAGTTCAGTGGACTAAGCACAGGGTCTGGGCCTCTAATTTTCAGTTAATTTTCTGTGCGGTTCGATCACTGGCACCACGTGCTGTATGGCCCTGCCCCCAGGCATGCTGAGGCCACCATAGAGTCCAGGGGTCATGGCGCACACCTGTAATCCCAGCACCGGGGAGGCTGAAAATAGGAGGATCACTACGTGTCTGAGCTGCCACAGTGAGACCCTGAACAAAATACATTAAAAGAATAATAATAATCTATCCTTTTATTGACTAGCTGGCATTCCACCAATGACAAGTTCTTGATCATGGGCCTTGAAATTTGACAGGAAAAGCTATGAAAATCTTGTGGTGCCCATTACTTAAAGAATCAGAGAAGAAAAACACAACAAAGTAGAATTGCCTGCCTGCTTCCTCCAAATAAAATCATGTAGCACATCCGGAGCACCTTTGTTCTGCTGATTTTCCTTCCTCAGACCACAGCTGGCCCAGAGTACAGCCAAGGTGCCCAGCTCTTCGTGGATGCCTTCCGCTTCGCACTGGGTCCTAGGAGATGGTTGTTTTTGCAACTGTCATTCAGTACCCCCGTGGCAAACGGCGCCTGGCATTACATCTCCTACACTTGCTTGGCACCCAGAGAGAGGAGCCCTGGTCTTTGGTCTGAGCTTAGAGAAGTTTAGAACTGTGTCTTCCCATCTTCCAGAAATCTGAGATTTTTAGCAACTTGTAAAAGTATTGTGGTCAATTACAAGTATCGATTGTGTCTGCCTAGTGGCCCAGTTTCATAGTTTAAAATATAAGGCTACTAAAATAATTTTCACAACTGTCAGACACAGACATTTCTGGACATAATGTCCAGAAAGAACTAGAGATTTAAAAGATGAACTGGACAGATATATTTCAGTTTAAAATTACTCGCTTTAGGGACTTAGGCAGGTAGCCTTCCCGAGGCTCAGTCTATGCATCTATAAAATGTCACTCATAGTAAAGTCAATGTTAGAAACTTATTGTGAGAATCTAAGCCATATATAGTCAAGAGCACTTGACTATTGTGGTGGTTAGCACAGTTGCTCAAAAGATTTATGTCTCCCTTGAGCCTGAGGATGTGGTCTTATAGGACACAGGGTCTTTGAGGGATAATGAAGTCAAAATTAAATCATACTGGATTATGGCAGGTGCTAATCCCAGTAACTGCTGTCCTTCTAAGAAGATCGAGGAACACACATAGATGGAAAGAACCCCACATGGAGAACAGGGCAGAGATCAGAGCTATGGGGATGTGGGGCAAGAGCCCCTGGAGCCAGCAGATGGGAAGGTATGAAAGGCTCTTCCAGGGAGAGTTCAGAAGGCACTTGCTTACAGTTTAGTTGCCAGCTTCTGGCCTCCCAGACTAGAAGACTCTCAGATTTGTAGTTTTAAACCAGCAAGTCTGTGAGAATCTGTTTGTCAATGTGAGGAAACAAAGGTGCGTCAGCTGCAAGTAGCACAGGGACTTTTATCTCTGTCCTGGCAGCTACCTTGCAGTTCCTGAGTGGCATCTTCACCAGCTTCACATCCTCCCTTCAGGTTGTGGTGCCAGCCACCATCTGCTTGCTTACTCGGTGGACCTGGCTGAACAGCTTTCTGCACACAGTCTGTAAAATCTGCCTCTGGCTCTGGGCCAGCACCAACCTGTACCAGCCATTCCAGCTCATATCCATCCACTTCATACACCTGACTGCATTTGCCATGAGCCAGTCAAAAAAAACAAGCAAGTACACATAAATCATTAAATGAACAATGTCCCCTTCTCATTAAATATAGATTCTTGTAAAGAGAGGAAAAGATAAACAAGTAGGTAAGTGAATATGTAGTGTGTCAGATGAGAGGAGGTACAATGTATGCAAAGAAGATGGAAGGGGAACTGGGGAGGTAAAAGAATGAAGAAAAGAATTAGGATGTGTTATGGACTTGTACCAGCTCCCCATAAGGATGTAATCATGATGTACTGCAGACGGATCAATTAAAAGGCAGGATGGTGTATGTGGAACTGGGATAGGGAGAATTTTATGGTAGTGGATCAGGACTGGTTTGTCTGATACTTTAACAGTGGCATGAATGAAGTAAGGGAAGTTATCCAGACACCATGAAAGTGAGGTAACAAGGACATGGAGGCTTAGTCACCTACAGCCTTGTGAACCCTGGCACACTCAGCCTTGGCCTCCACATCACATGACACAGGACGCTGTTAGGGAGACAGGAAGGAGACTGGCACACCAGCCTTGGTTTAGGAGCATCCCTCCAGCCTGACTCAGGGTCAGACATTAAGCGGGTGGCTCAGACGCAAGATCGGTTGAGTATGAGGGCAAGAAGTTCCCTAAATGGGATTTCTCACTGTGTTCTCCTTCTTCTCATCCTTAATAAGAGGCATGTGGAAATACTTATTAGAAGTCACTGAGGTCTGTTTATATTTTGCAGAGAAAGGCAACTAGGATTTATATGAATATGGTTCTGATAGAGAAATTAAGGGAAGTTCCCACTGCTTAGTCAAGCCAGGAAAAGACTGGAGGCAGAGAAGCAAGACAGACCTAAGGCTCGGGCAGCAAGCTGCCCACACAGAGCTAGGTGACCTTCTTCCTTCTCATCCTTCGGCTTCTGACCTGGTGATCAGGAGATGGGATCAGCACCCAAGACATGTCAAGTGATGTCCATGGAACACAATTGTTTATAAAATTTTCAGAGGTCCAGCTGTGCCTTGCTGAAGCACTCGGCTTAAATAGAATAAATGGGTAATAGACAGACAGAAAATTAAGCCATCGAGATAGATAGATGATGAAATGCCAGAGATTTATGAATATCATGTTATATGGTGACAGCCATTTAAAACATCAAGTGCAAGTTATTCCCTCAAAACAAATGTATAAAAGAAATTGCAGCAACTTTTTTGCTTCCAACTATGTGTGGCAGCAATGGCAGGGAAGACCAGCAGATCGTGTTAAATAAGTCCAGACTTCCCCAAGCCCTCCTCAGCCAGACCCTGGTCCACAAGGCACACACTTCTGGAAGTGGAGGGCCACAGCGCTGCTTATGCCTCCAAGCACTCTGAGCTCCCACTGGATACTATGGTCCCCGACTTGGACACAGTGAAGCCACGAAGCTCATCTGGTCCAGTGCCACCGGGCCCCTATTTCCTGACAGAGTAGTCGATAGTGAGCTAAGCAAGCAACCAAAGAACAAAAGCCCTGACAAGTAAAATGTTATCAGTGCTTTGGGGGATGGGGTGGAGCAAGGATTAGACAGCATAGTTTTTCACAAAAACACTGTCTGCAAGGAATGATTGCTTCCACCATGAGAAATCCTTCAGGGCAGCAGGACTACTAAAACAAGGCCCTAAGTGGTAAGTCTTTACAACTTCCCCCTTACACAAAAAGACAAAGTACCAGGAAACTGCTTATAAACATGTGTTCTGCAGAAAGTCTTACCAGTCTTGCTCTAAGCTCTGAGCTGAGCCAGCTGTGAGGAAGCAGAGGTCAGGACTTCACAGAAAACCAGATGTTCCATGAACACACACTGCTTTGCAGATGGGTGTGTGTGGATATGGCGGTGTGTAAATATATACACTGACATGTGTGCATATACATTGGCAAACACCTCTTCTCATTCCCCCCTTTTAAGTAAATTGATGGAGGAAAGGAGATTCTCTGCATAAACAACACGTAACCTCGATCATCTGTCTAGTATGTTTAGCTGAATTCAATGTAATCAAATAGAAAGGCGTAAGAAGAAGATATTGTGATAAGATGACTTTGGATAGGCCATTCAATCTAACTTCATTCAGGTTTTTGCAGTGCTTGGCATCTGAGAGAGGACCTCGTGCATGCCAGGCAAGCGCTCAAACCCTGAGGTACCCTCTCAGCATTCCTGCATTCAGTCTCTGACTACCTACTATTCTTGGCGTTGTGACGCACCATGTATGATACCAAAAAGATCAGTGGTTGTTATATGTAAGGAGTAAGCCTTGGAGGAAGTACTTAACCCCTGTGGTAAGACAACTGGGTGGGTCCCTGCCTCTAGTTGGACCCTTTCATATAATGGATTTGTAGCAGAGGTACTCTGCTCACTTGATAGGAAAAGAAACACTTGGAATTTTAGTCAGCCTTCTGCTCTCAATTTGCTCTGCGATTGTAATTCATCTCATCTCCCTTCTCGCTCAAAGTAATCTCCAGAAAACAGTTGGCTTCCTCATCCTTGAAACAAAAGTGGTTGGATTAGAAAAAGCGTCTCAAACAAGCATCCTTGAAGGAATGAAGTGGGCTCCAAATCTCCCAACTGGGAGCGGGGCACTGTGTGAAGATGGTTGGTCTCTGGCCTCCACGTGCTGCTGGCTGCCTCACAACAATATGTTTTGTTCGCATTTTTAAGAAAGTTCAGTCATCTACATTACTGTGAGATCACATGATTCTTAATATTGTACTTATTGACAAATAAGATATTTCTGGGTGTCTCATCTTTGCCCACAAGATCCTAGTTTGATAATTAGCAATCTCTGTATTGAATGACCCTGGCCATTCCATTCAGTTCTAAGAATAGATGAGTTCTAGGCACAAGTGTCTTGGCACTGCCGCAGACCTCCTACTGCTGAGAGAAAGCCCACTGAGGACTTCCAAATTACACACATTATCTTACCCACAGCTCTGTTGTCTATATACTGCTTAATTTTAAGTCTGGAGAAAACTCTAGGCTGTCTTGTGGCATTTCCGACTTCACCAAAGTCAATGCTACCTAGAATCTGCAATCTGCCTGGGATCTCCTGACCTGGTCAATGTGAGTTCTCCCAAAGCTACATCTGGCTTGTATCCTGTATTTTGCATAGCAGGATACAAAATCAATACACATAAGTCAACAGCATTCCTCTATACAGATAACAAACACACTGAAAGGGAAACTATAGAAACAATATCTTTCACAATAGCACCGCAGAAAATGAAATACCTTGGGATTCATTTAACCAAGGAAGTCAAAGACCTTTTCACGGAAAATTACAACACCCTAAGAAAAGAGATGATAGAGGATTTCAGAAAATGGAAAGATATTCCATGCTCCTGGATAGGAAGAACCAACATCCTGAAGATGGCCATACTCCCAAAATTGCTGTACAGATTTAATGCAATTCCTATCAAACTGCCACCAACATACCTCCCAGATATAGAGAAATCAATCCTAAAATTTATTTGGACCCACAAACGACCTAGAATAGCAAAGGCAATCTTGGCCAATCAAGACAAGGCAGGAGGCATCATATTTCCTGATTTGAAATTATACTACAAAGCCACTATGATAAAATCAACATGGTATTGGCAACAAAATAGACCTGAGGATCAGTGGAATAGATTAGAAGATGCAGAGGCATCTACAAAAACACTCAGCCATCTTATCTTTGACAAAGGGGGCTATACAAGCTCACTGGAAGAAAGGTAGCCTCTTTAACAAATGGTGCTGGAAAACATGGCTTTCTACATGCCGAAAACTAAAACTCAACGCAGCTCTATCACCATGCACTAAGTTAAAGTCAAAATGGATTAAAGATCTAAGCACTAAAACAGAAACATTCAATATCCTGGAAGAGAAAGTAGGAGGAACTCTTGAAGACATAGGGGTAGGTAAAGAGTTCGTGAAGAAACATATATTCGCACAGGAAGCTCTTGAAAGAATCAACAAATGGGATCAACTCTTCTTAAGGAGCTTCTGCATGTCAAAAGAAATTGTCAACAGAGTGAAAAGACAACCCACAAACTTTGAAAATATCCTAACTAATAAGCAATCAGACAGAGGACTACTGTCTAGAATTCATAAAGAATTAAGATATAACAGGGCCCTCAAATTTAAAGACCCAATACAGAAATGGGCATCTGAGATGAATACACACTTCTCAAAGGACGAAATTAAACAAGCGAATAAATATACAAAAAATGCTCCACATCACTAGCCATCAATGAAATGCAAATAAAGACAGCACTGAGATACCATCGGACTCCAGAAAGAATGGCTATCATAAGGAAATCAACCAACAACAAATGTCGGAGAGCTTGTGGGGAAAAGGGAACACTTTTCCACTGCTGGTGGGAATGTAGACTGGTACAACCATTGTGGAGGTCAGTGTGGAGACTCCTCAAAACAGTAGGACTAGAAATCCTGTTCAAGCCGGCTATGCCCCTACTGGGAATTTTCCCAAAGGATCTGGATACATTGTATCATAGAGATATATGTGTACCTATGTTTATAGCAGCACAATGTGTGATAGCAAAATCTTGGAAACAACCAAGATGTCCATCACATGAGGAATGGTTGAAAAAGATGTGGTATTTCTATATAATGGAGTATTACTCAGCTATTAAGAATGATA
>PVKA01015800.1:0-49253 GCA_004027165.1 Ctenomys sociabilis
GAGGACAAGGAGGAGGAGGACGACACAGTGATGCGGCCACCAAGATGGGGACCACCATGTAGGAAACACCAAAAGGGAGAGAAGAAAAAAACAGAACAGGTCTAGCCCTTGCATCCACAGAAAAATCCTACCCTGCTAACATCTTCCTCCAGACTTAACAGCCGCTGTTAATGGAGGATGTATTTCTGGTATTTCAAGCAACCAAGTTTATGAGGCTTTATTATGGCAGCCCTAGGAAAGGAATACAGTGTATTTGTCAGAAGATAAAAATAATGATTTTGTTGATCCTCCTTTTTAAATAAAAACCTTTTCAAATACAGTGCTGTGTAACAGCTTTATGGGGAGTGTCACTTAGTGGGTAACAACATGGAGTATAGTAAAAAGAAAGACAACGTGAACACTAGTAAAACTTGGTACTACAGGAAAACTATGGCAGCTTATTCCTTTCAAGAGAAATTCAAATAAAATCAATAAAATGAAGTAAAATGTGGAGTTGCCACAATGCTTTTATAGGTTTTGATAGTAGTTTTGGTGCCTAACTGCCTAATGAGATGAAAGGAACGCAACACTATACGTAGTGCCTCGAGAGCACAAAAGTAGCCAGCAAATGGAGAGAAACACTGCAGAGGAGTTAGCAAAATGTAAAAGAGGGATATGCTTGCACATGAGCTTTATCTTTGAACTTCCTTTCAAGTGTTTTTTAGGTAAAAAAATTATTATGTTTTGATATTTTTACGTTTAAATCAAGATAGATTAAGTCCCATGCCATACTATGTGTCACAAATTCCAAAACACTGAATAATGATAAGAGAATAATCTTTGATAACAAAGAATTTGAAAAGGTATTTTGATTCTATCAAGATAAATGAATGTCCTAATACATATTTTTGCACCCTTACCATTGTTTTTTTTGACCACAGATTCAAAAACATTAAGTATCGAAATCTGGCCTGTCATTCAGATGTCATGACCAGTATTATGATGTAAAGGAAACAGTATGCACCTGCAAACCTGTGACTTAATTGAAGCTGATTATGGCTGAAGACAACAGAGTCTCAAGGCTTTGAAGACTAAAAAATGATTTTTACATATATAATATCAGAAATTAAAAAAATAGACAATGATATATTTTTTTCTCTCAGAAAAATAAACAGGTGTGTTTCTTGCCATTGAGCTGTCTTGCTAAATACATGGATAGACTTTCATTGAATCCTTCCAGCTGTGTTAAGACCATCTGCTCATCCTTTTTAATTTTAATTAGTGCTAGAGACTCACTCTATTTCATTAATTTCATCTGCAAATTCTCTTTGCATTTTGCCCTCTTTATGGATAGAGAAGAAGCAGATCTGAACAAACTAGAAATTCTAATACTCCATTCCTTCTCATTTTTCTTTAATCAGCTATTCTAAAAGTAAATACAGCTATAGCATTGGATAATAATAGAAGTTTTCCATAAACTACAGTAAAGTAGCATAATGTTATAAAGCAATTGCTGAAATTATTCAGCATATGTTTAACAGATGATGAGATTTTGATCTGCAGATATTCATTCCACATGACTTTTCCCCTCTTCTTTTTAAAACTCAGCGGTGAAGGTTACCCACTGTGAACCCATTTCCACAACATTGTAATTACATGAAAGGGCTTTTAGACATACTTCTTTATTTCCACACTTGTATATTTATTTTCTAAAACTATTTACACTTAAGTCAGAAAAAAATTGTAATTAAGATCTGCCTGGATAAACCAAGTAAGTGTGCTCTGAGTACGAAAGTAAACTGCATTTCTTATTTGTGTTAAACCAAAATGTTAGTGTTCCGTTGTCTCAATAATAAGTACTTTCCCTGGTTTTATCTTCATTCACTAATATATATGTCCCCCCTCTCATTTCAGTGCTTCTCAACCTTTAACCTGGAAACCTTTCTTGGATTGATTGGGTGATCTCAGATTCTACATCTTTAATGCTTAAGATTCTTGCATTTCTAATCCTCCCCAACACATCAGGAGGGTAACTACCTTGGAATATTATGTTCAGAAGCAAAACGTTAGATTAGGTATGGCTCATATAAAGTATCATCAACATTATGAAATTTACACTTGAAAGTATGAAATGAGACATTTCTGTTCATTAACATATTGGCAACTAATATCATTAACCTGTACGTTGTTAAATCAGCGGCAGAAACTTCGTCCCTTGTTAGTAATGACAAAATCACATTATATAACTGTATACAAAAAATGTATATTCAAAGTTCATCATAAAACCCATACTGTTTTATTACTTCAATTTCCTTACTAAAATCCAACATACATTTGACATATACAAATTTAAAAAAATTATGAATATACAGGCAATACCTTTTAGCGTCCTCTCATCTCATCAGAATTATATATTATGGGTAGTTTGTCTTAAAAATTTCAGCACAAATACACAATGATATAATTTCTGATCAAATGTAGATATGTTTCTTATCTCTTTTTATTACTGAAATTGTTATGTGTGCTCCCTGACTTTATTCTTCATTATTCTTACAAGTAATATGAGTATTTTAATGGGAATTCAAAAAAAAACTGTGCATTTCTTCATTGTACACACTATATTGTCTTTATTCTTTTAGCTCTTCCTTTAGCTTAATTTCCTATCCTTTATGTTTGCTTTGCCTCCTAGCTTCTAGAGTTGAGTTCAGAGCCCATTTACTCTGCTAATGGCAGTCATTACCAAATTTTCTATCTTGATACTAAATCCAATATTTTGAACATGGTGCTTCTATATCTCTATTTTATAAAAGCCGAAGTGTCTGTTTTGAGTTGATTTTTAATTAAAAAGTCATTGACAGCCAGCCACTGCGTCCAGGCGTGGTGGGACACACCTGCAATCCAGTGCGAAGGCCAAGAACAGGAGGGTCAATATGAGTCTGAGCTGCATAGTGAGACCCAGAACCAAACACATTAAAAAAAGGCCATCTGGATACAGGTTTTAAATTAGTAAAATGCTTAAAAAGCAGACAAATATACAAATAGATATCTGCTGCCTATACTTTCAAAGTTATTAGGCAGTTTAATTATATTATGATCAAATAATCAGCATGTTTTTTTGGTGGAACCGAGGATTGAACTCAGGCCCTTGTGCTTACCAGGGAAGTGCTTGTTCCACTGAGCCATCTCCCCTGCCTGTATACACAGGCAATACCTTTTAGTGTCCTCTCATCTCATCAGAATTATATATTATGGGTAGTTTGTCTTAAAAATTTCAGCAAATTTCCGTGAAATTTTATACTCTTTCTCAAAAACATAAGTGGAGTAATCATAATCAGAAGAGAAAGGCCAACTAGAATAAATAGTTCCAGACTAGGAACTCTGGTCAAAAAACTATTTTCTGTGTAGTAGCCAAACAAGTGACATTCATCAGGCCTTCTAGGATCATATTTACTTTTATTATTATTATTCTAGGTGACCAACACAAAAAGATAGGAAAAATTGGAGGGCAAATCCATTGGTGAGTCAAATTACTATCACTAATAAACTAGAAACTCAAAGCTAAAATGAAATATTGGCATGAAGCAATACTGCAAACTGCAGTATAGAAACAATAACATAATCAAGTGGAATTGCTCCCAAATTGTCCAAAACAGGACAACTGATGATCCATAAAGAAAAAAAAGGAAAAGAAAAATTACATGGAAGGACAAATATGTGTTAGATTTTATCATGCTGTAATACCGTGAGGTACACTTAGGTGTAGCAAGCTTTTAAGTATTCCTGAAGAAATCACACGCAGACTCTCAAGGTTCTAAGCAGATGGCAGACCTCGTAGGCTCTCACAGACTATCTGTGTTTTTCTCTTCTAACACAGCTGCAAAGGCTGCATCTACCTAATTCACTAGAAAAAAATGCTGTATCTTGAAGAAGTCACATGAAAATTTGGCAGAATAAGTAAGTAAAATTCATATGAACTAACTTCCTCAGACTTCTTGTTTTCTATCATGTTACTGTGGGACTTTTCTCTTTTTCCTGAGCCAGTATATTTTAAACTGTAGATATCTGTATTCTCTGTAATAGGTACCCTGTGTGGATTTTGTGAAAAAAAACATTACTCATGAGCTTGTTATTTTTCAAGTGTATTAAAATAATTATTTCTTTACACACATCTACTATTAACTAGGATTTCAAAAATGCACATGCAATTCTAAACATGAATCCAAGAAAAGGAGTCTGACAACAAAAAGCATTGTGCTTTTCCTAGTTTCCTAGGATATTCTATACAAGAGTGTAAGTCTTTCCATTCAAAAAAGAAATTGAAAACATTTATACTCTAAGGTAATTTACAAGCGAAGGGAAGCCAGCTATGTAAACGCCACATAATTGATGCTCCTTATTTATACAGCCTCTCTGAATGTGCTTTCAATTATGTTTATTTGCAGTCCTGAACTCTTGTTTTTAATATTTTCTGTTAATAATTTCAAAAGTTTGCTGGCACTTCCCAATGGGAATATGGTTTTTAACCAGCCAAATGTAAACTACTTGAATGCTTTCTGTGTTAATTACATAAAACAACCACATCCAAAATATGCCTGATGCTGGAAGACACTTTACCAACATCACTGACCTTTAACACTTAACTCAAAAGTCACAGTTTGGCAACAGATGGTGTATTTCTTCCAGTGAAGATGAAACACCTACGAAACTAAATTTGTTTCTCAGTTTCTTGTTTTGATTTTCAGGTAAATTATGCTCAGCTGCACAAACAAAGTAACTGACAACAGGATTTCAGGAGAAAGAAGGAAAGTTTGCAGACTTATGGAAACCTCTGAGAGGGGAGAGTCTAATAGTCATGGAAGAAGCATGCAGTCAGTAGTCATGGAGCTAAAGAGGCTTCAATATAAAAATGCCATTTTTTAAGAGTAACGGTGCCTAATTCTGCTTTAAAAACAGGAAAATATAAAAGGTTATTACCAAGAAGGTGTAAAACAGATGTGCTCAATCTCTGTGTGGAAGAAAAGTTTGTGAGTTAGACAGAAGACGGAGCAGCCATACACGGAAGAGCGTGAGGTCTTCGGAAGGTAAGCAGGTGAGAATGTGAGACATATTTTAAAGAATAATTAAATTTCATCTTTTGAAGAAACATTCAGTTGGATATATATATAAATATATATATATATAATAACATCCATACTTCATATGCATAATTAACTTGAGTATACACTGAAAATTAATAGGGAGGCCAGGTGTGGTGGTAGATAACCGTAATCCTAGCACTCGGGAGGCTGAGGCAAGAAGAACATCAGAAGTTTGAGACCAACCTGGGCTACAAAGTGAACCCAAAGTCAGCCTGAACTTCAGAGCCAAGCCTTGTCTCAAAAAAACAAGTAAAGTAAATTTAAAAAATAAGTTTGAAAAACAAAGAAAGAGAAAAAAGAAAGCTAATGGGCAAGTCACACCTCAGCACACTGTGGGTAAGAATACATGCCCTGCTTTAAGTGTCAGCTCAAGTTCTGCCCTTTCTCCTTATAGCTGTATAGTTTACTGAACTATGAAGAAGTATACTGAAGATGAGCCAGCGCAGATATCAGACATGTGCCCGCCTTGATGACTGGCACCAGTCACTGTCATCTGTTCATCCAAAGTTTTGCTAAGTTGCTGAAATTGTGTAAGGCTAGCTGCAGCTCCTACTGAAGTGTCAAGCTTCATGGTCTGGCTCAGATACCTGAATTCATATCAAATATTACTCCTGGCCATGAAGATCTTAGCAAAACTGCACGCCTTGGACTTTTTGCTAAAAATTCTTATGACAAATAGAATTTGAGGAAAGAAATTCATATGTGCACAGTGAATTTGACACTCATGAAAAGGAATGATTTAATACTACGTAACAATAGCAACAACAAACCCTTCAATATGTGAGTATTGGAGGATAACAAGAAATCCTCAAGGGCTGATAAAAAGTCCAAAGCTACTGCTGCTAGAAATCCCCAAAGGGTAACACAAGAAAATTTAATAAATGAAATACAATGTCATTTGAGACATCTGGAGTATTTGCTATCCTTCCTGAGGGGCTGAAGCAAAGCAAATGTGATTCTCATCCTAAAGATAATTGCTAGAAAGTGCTGCTAAAACAGCTCACGGATAAAAAAGGGCATGTGGGATTACTGAAATGTTAGAAGAAAACTAAAACGTAAGAAAACAAAAAATACATTTGTATGTCTATTAAAGACTGTGTGTTTAAAATGGAGAATATTTAATGCATACGCACAAGCATGCCCACAAATATGCCACATAATTAACAGAAACCACGAAAGGTAACCTAAGGCTTCTTCCTGAAAGGAACCGAGGAGGGTTTCAAACAGATATTCACAATCATCATCTTTATATCTTCTGCTAACTGAGTGATAAAAGAGTTGTGTAATGTTCCTTTTTAAACCTGATTTATTAGCAATGTTTCTGTCTAGCACTAAGATATGCTAGCAAATGTCGCTATGAACAGAAATTGGACCTTGGCTGTGTCTCCAGCTTCCAAAAGCCTGCATCCTTCTTTGTATGAAATCTATTATTTCCATTTGATGATTTAGTTTCTGGCTCTAAGCCTCTGCTTGTCTTGTCGGAACTGTGCATAAGGCTGGAAAACGAGTAGCGTTACTAAAATGTGCAGGCAATCCCAACCCTAATGTACACTTCTTTACAGTGGGTCATAGAGAATAGAAAGAATGTCACTTAATAAGATATAATCCATGAATGTATTTCAGTGCTATCACGTTTTTAAATGATGGACTCAAAAACACCAATAAAAGTATTCAAGGAAGAACGACAACCAATGTCGGATGCTGGATGTGCTTCCCTGGATAGCACAGGCTTCTCAACTCCCAGCACCCCTCTGCTGTTTGCCAACAGCTGGACGTGCAATGCAGAGCTTGCCTCGGAGGGGGAGTGCTTGCTCTCCTTCAGTTCTCAGGAGAGAGAGAGAGAGCGTGCCAAATCCTAACCACTAGACCACCAGGGAAGCTAGTTCTCAGGAGGTAGAAGCGTTGTTTTACATTTGTCACCATCAGACATATTTATTCATTACCTACCCCTTTCAACTGGAAACAGAATTTCCTCAGGTGGATCTCTTGCTAAATCAGAAACAGTCAACAATGAATTTTTAAAAGAAATATTATCACCCAATACTATCAAAATGATGGGTGTCTGATTCTTTTAAGTTAAAATCTGTGGATGAGCATAGAAGAAAAATAAAATAATTTGCAGACCAAGAACCAAAGGATTGGAGTCAGCAGGAAACAAGACAGGCTCTTTCTCATTTTCCTATTCATAGCACTACTCCCCAAGAGCAAGAGCTGCATTATTTCCCCTTCAAATTCCTTAAATCTAATTAGAATAACTGGTAAACACCATGGGCTCCATTGTTTATCAATTATGGGGCTGAATATAGGGCCACAGCACTGTGTTCTCTAATCATAATGCTTAATTCACATCTCTGTATAACTCTGTTTCTTACAGGACACTTGCAACTGCCTGAGAAGTTCCTCCCATTTAAATAGAGCTATGCCAGGCGTGGTGGTGCAGGCCTATAATTCCAGCACTCCGGAGGCTGAGGCAGGAGGATTGTTGTGAGTTCCAGACCAGCCTGGGGTATAAAGTGAGCTCACGGCCAGCCTGAACTGCATAGTGAGACCCTGTCTCAAAAAGATAACAAACAAACAAACAAACAAACAAATAGAGCTACATTCCTGTTTGAATTGGCTTGTTCTACTGTGATAAAGTCTACATGTGGAGAATGTATCATGATTTCCGCCTAACTTCATTTTTTTTGAAATCTCAAACTTAGTATTTTCTTAAAGTTATTATATGCAAGTCATTACTAATCATTAAACATTTTGGTGATGGGTAGTATGAAATTTGTATAAATATCATTGTATATTTAGAGTAGAAGCAATTTCATCTGATGTGAATAGCTATGAAAGTTACTTAAATCTAGAAAATAAAAAAAATAAAGCAAGCCTACAGGGTCCCTCAGTTCACAATCTCAATTATTTCCATGATTCAAAATCATAGATGAGGTTGAATGTTGAACTTTTGGGGAAATTTGATTTGGTTCATAACCAATTTGGTTCATAAACAGAATCATGGAAAGAAGTTTGTGAGCTGAGGTACCATTCTATTAAATTCATAGTCTTTTTATCTAGAAAAAAGATTTTATTTTTTAAAAATAAATATCATAATTGCAATTCGGAGTGGTTTTCATGTATGATGCACAACAATTCTACATGGCTTCCAATTTTAATTCTTCAGCACAAACTAAAATGAACTGAAGTGAAATTCATGGGCAGAATCTGTAGAGATTTTTTTTTCATCACCTATTCAAAAACTTTAAAAAAAAATTATTTTAGCCGGGCGTGGTGGCGCATGCCTGTAATCCCAGCACTCGGGAGGCTGAGGCAGGAGGATTGTTGTGAGTTTGAGACCAGCCTGAGCTACAAAGTGAGCTTAAAGCCAGCCTGAACTGCATAGCGAGACCCTGTCTCAAAAAGACAATATATATATATATATATATATATATATATATATATATATATATATATATATATATATTATTGAAGAACAAATAGCAATGAGACAGTTTCAAATCAAATTAGTAGGACAGATTCAACAATTAATACATTGCTCTATTCAATGAATTAAGAGAATGTAGCTGTACACCTATCTTTATTTCAAAAGCTGAATTATAGTACAGTTTCAATAATTAATACTTTTTACATTGTTATCTTCCTAGTGGTTATCCATAGTACAAGAAGCAGACAGGATATCCTGTCCAAACACTATTAGTACAAATCTTTCCTCTCATAGAATTACACAAAAGTACTGCATATTTATGTTAACTGTGCTGTTTATACAGACACAGAAAAACTTTGACAGCTAAGAGCAACTTGTTTATTTTCAAGTGCTCATTGAGTCTTCCCAGAGCATTAGATTTAGTTATCAGAGAAACAGAGCTATCTTTTTTTAATGTACTTATATCATTGGTTTATAGAACAATTATTTTGCACAATACAGGAAAATTATTACTAGCATGAAATCATTTTGAGGATAAAAACAACTCATTTTTTAGGAAGCATTGAAAGAACTAGTGGGACAGAGAACTCTCATAGGAGCATCTCACTTTGCCATGGCTCAGAGTGACGCAGATACCAGTGAATACCTCTCTTTTAGTGCACTGGGAGGGCAAATTACATGCATCTGGGTCTGGGTTCTCATCCCCGCGTCCACTCATTAAGTGAATCATCTCTTAATTCACCCCTGGCTCATCTATCTTGCAAAACTCACACTTCTCTTTCTTTTTGTGCCACTTGCTTTGAGTCTAGCCCAGTATCTCTCCAGATTTCTGTGTTGAAAGACCAATTTGTATTCTAACCTTTTATAAATGAGTATTATATTTAAAATATTCAACTAAGTTATAGTAGTAGGAATGACAAAAATACAAGAGCATTTTGAGTTATAAGTTCAATAGAAAAAAACAGTAGGTAGAATTTCTATAAAAGTTTCCAGAATTTCTTCTCAGTTTTGGTCTTATTCCCATGTCTTGCGGGATTGCAGGCCAGTCTTCTGTAGCTGGTATCTGGACCAAGTTGACAGATTGCTTCTGGTCACATTTACATGGAAAGAATATCTTGAAAACCAGAAATAGGTGAACAAAACAAATAGTATTTCAAGAGAAAATTGAGAATATTCTGTATCTGGTTAACATTATTTAGAACTAAAAATGCTATGAGCCAAATCAAGGTTAGGGCTACATGTGATTCTGTGTTATAGTTTTGGAATTATTTTTCAAAATAGGAATACTTTGAGAACTAATAATGTTAGCATACAAGTATATCAAAATATTTCTATGAAAGGCTAGAGAGAGAAAATTAAAGTCATTCTTATTCTGATCACTCAACATTCTCTTATTAATTACTTGACCCTCCTTAGCTCACTTTTCTTTGTAATATGGCTCAGAAAGAAACTATGCAGAACAACTCCTATTCTTTATTTTTCTGGTCTGTTTTCTATAGGTGTTTCAAATGTTTTCAAGAGATACACTCAGATCATTAAAATAATCTAGAAAGTTCTATGTGGTCCCTGAAGAAGGGAGGACATGAACTGATTTTCATTTTATCAGAAAGGCACCAGGAACATTTGCAACATGAATAACAAAAAATATGGCAAATGCTGATCTCAAGCTCAAAGAATCAAGGATAACTTTTTTTTTCAAAAACAAGCCTGAAACTATAGACTCCCTAAGCATTTTACATGCTGACCATTCATAGGTAACTACTAAATTTAGTGTTCTGTTTAAGCCATGTTCTATCATCAACATTATAAAGCCAGCCCTCATGCCAAGATAATACTCAAAAACTTTTGTTCTGAATTAAATAAAATCCTATAATCATGGTGAGAGCAACATCTGTCTGATATTAAGCAGTAGGGTGCTAAAAAATGGAGATTTTCTTTTCATCTGTTCCATAACATCATAGACTCAGAGACATGTCTTTAAAACACCATTCCTCCCTCATTTTCAAGTCATCAAGTAGTTCTAAGAATGCCATAGCTTTTTCATTAATAACTATCCTGATTTTAGCAATCTACACTACTTTCTCATTTGCTACTACAAGATAAAAAAAAGCCATAGATTCCTTTTAAGTCATCTCTGCTTCCAGGATACAGTTTGACCAATACAGCATGTAGTAGCCAATGTAATAATAATCCTCTCATATTTGTTGTTGTTCTTAGATTCTCACAAAGCATTGTGTTTGTATGTAGACATGTTCCTAGTATGTATATATTTCATAAGTTTTCCTTGTGAGGCAGAGTGTCAATGTTCTTAATCACTTCTTATTGTTTATAAGTTTGTTAAAACAGTCCTTCCTTTTTATAAAATTTATAGCATGTGCATTAGTTTATGTACTCTTTGTAAGTGCAGGATTTGTAGTGCATGCTTGCAAGGCATGATGACTCCGTTCCCCCCAGAGAATGTGGGCCCATGCCACGTGTCAGCTCCCTCCCAGCTCCTTTGCTTTCCAGCATCTCACTCATTTAATTATCTTATAGACCTTATACAGCTAGTTATCATCCATACAGATTGAAAATAAGATGACGGGCCATCTGAGAGGCCATGTGAGACACAGTTTTAGTTACACTGACTGTGCTACATTATGATACAGGTGCCCTATTTTCATTCTCTTTTTTCCTATTATCTCTTGTACTTGGATAAAATTATATAATATATATATATATATATATATATATATATATATATATATATATAGAGAGAGAGAGAGAGAGAGAGAGAGAGACAGAGAGACAGAGACAGAGACAGAGACAGAGACAGAGACAGAGAAACAGAGAGAAATCCTTCATATATGGGCAACATATATGTCTGAGTGATTGCACTTAATATTCATAGTGCACATTAAAGTGCACTCGTTTTCTAAAAGTGAATGAAATTTATCCTTTTTTAGGATGGAGCAGTATGCCACTGTTCATAAAGACCACAACCTATGTCCATTGATCTGTTGATGTGCCTATATACATTCTATGATTTAGGCATTATGAATTAAGCTACTATTTTGATGGGCATATATATGTTACTGCACAAAGGGGTCTTTAACTCTTAAAAGAGGAATAGGTAGATCAAATGCAATTTCTATTTTAATAATCTGAGGAATCTTATTCAGCTAAGCATTGTAGTTATATCAGTTTACAGTCCCAGCAACAATGGAGAAAGATTCTTTTGTTGTAACAGTCTCAGCAGACTATTTTCTTATGTATTTAGTACAGGGTCTAAAAGGTCTCACTACACAAATTGGACTCTTACTGGCTCTCCCGTTTTCAGCCTTCCAAGAGCTGGGATTACAGATGCTTACCACCACACCTAGTCCCAGTCAACATCTCAACATGTCCCCGGGGTGGGTCTGGCACTGCAGCCCTGGAATCAAACCCCTGCCGCTGTGTTCTGCCTAAGAAGGCACTTTACTCTGCTGAGCTATCTGGCCAGCCCTTTCAACAGCTTTTATTTGCCATGGGTTTCTTAGTGGTGGCCATTCTTTCTGGAACAAGATGGAATCATAGAGCTTTAATTTGTGTTTCTCACATGGCCAGTGATGTTCAGCATTTCTTCATGTATTTATTAACTGTATTTCTCCATGTGAGAAGTGTACATTACTTCAGATGCCCATCTTTAGTTGGATGTTTAAATTATGGTGTATAATTTTTGAGAGCTTTATATGTTCTATTTTTTTTTTAATTTATTCATTTGGTACAGGGTTTCACTATGCAGATCAGACTCCTACTTATTCTTCTGTCTCAGGCTGCCCAGGGCTGGGATTGCAGGTGTGTACATAATGCCCAGTTTGAGGTCCAGCATGGCATGCCTAGGGTTCTGTGGCCAGCACTGCACGTGGCACCCAGGATCGAAATTGGGTCTTTGAGCTTGCCAGGCAGGCACTTAGACCGCCAAGCTATATCCCCAGCCTCCCTTATATATCCTCAATATTTGTCTCAGTAGTGGCTAGAGAATAATATTTTCCATTCCATACATTCTTTTCATTTTGTTAGTGGCCTCAATTTCTATGTAGAGCTTTGAAATCTGATGCGATTCCATTTATTGATTTTTTTGTAAAATAGTAACACATCAGTTCACAAATTTTCTTATTCACTAATAGTCCATTTTGCAAATAGAAGCATTCAGCAAAATTTTGCTTCTGTTCATGAGCCCCACATTGGGTGAAGAACACAGCTATAGCTACCTTCTCAATCATGCTGCAAACTAAGTCCCTGAACCACGATTCACTGTACTTCCTGTAGCACCAGCTTTTGTTGAGAAAGCCTTTGCCTACACCTATGTCCTCAAGGGTTTTATCAATTTTGGCTTCTAGCAGATTAAGTATTTCTGTTCCAGTGTTTGGATTTTGATCTGTTTTGCTTTTAGTTCGATGCAAGGTGAAAAATATGAATCCAGGTTCAACTTCCTATGGGTAGACAGCCAATTTGTCCAGCATCATTTGTTAGGAGACCACAATTCCTCCAGCAAAGGGATTTGTCTGCTTTGTCAAAAACAGTGTAGCTGAGTGTGCCTGCAGATCTCTCTGTGTCTTATGCTCTGTTTCATGGATTTCCAAATTGTTTTATGTTTGATCAGTACATAAACTTTTAACTTAAAGGTTCAGTAAAAAATGAGTACCATTATTCCATATATTATAATTGTTTAAGTGAACGTGGTAATGGGTACCTTTTCTCATATGGTCTTGACGGTTTCTTCTTCCTTCCAAGCAAATGTCACAGTTAGTACAGAGTAGCGAGTACCTAAATGCCTTAGATGCTTACCATCACTCAGAGAAAACTCTGGATTGAGTGCCTAGTTCTTCATGTCAAGGTTTTTCAGTTATTCTTTAAATTCCAGTTCTTACAGAAGACTGATAAGTGGTAGTATATTTGTAAAAGTAGTGAGACCAGAAAGGTGATAAAGGTTCAAACACAAGATCTCAGAGTCATGTCAAAATATGTTTCATCCACAAGGAATGCATAAATTATAGACTTCAAAAAGAAAAAAAAATGCCAATCAATCTTTTTCTCATTTAAAAAAGCAAGACGAGCAGGAAGAATCATGTAGGCCCCATTTTAGGCCTTCCAGGAGGCTTGAGTGTGCCTTGATGTGGAATTGATTGTGGCCAAAGCTTCCTATGGAGGCAGAGTGCAAAGCTGGGCTGAAGGTCAGCGGCAGGCCGGTGGGCAGCACCGCTACATTCCTGTTTCCACTCACCCTGCTTTGAAGTGTTTCTCCCTTGCCTGGAAGCAATTTGCTCTCTCTAAGAAAGACTGGCATTTTTCAGGGTTATGAGAGCTATGGTAATGCTAAGCAATCACAAAGTAGTGCTCAGGCCCATGTACTAGGATATATCCTCAGTACAAAAACCAGAAACGGAAGTGGTTTCTTTGTACAGAGAACAGGCCCATCTTGTAGGACAGCTTTTCTTTTTCTGTAAATGTGCTCCAGCCTTCTTTTTGCCTGCAGTTTCTATCTTGTTAAGAGCAGTGTGATTTTTATACACTTGAATACGGTATTTCCTTCTGTCTTTGATTTTTAAGATGACTGATGTTGTGCACAAGGTAGATAAGGATTGTGGTAAAGACTACTTGTAGAATAGAATGTTTTTCCCCTGAGCAGTACATTTCTCAGCCTTACCTGATCCTGATAAAATAATAATGGGTTTTCTAGCTTATTCTATGGCAGAGAGTAGTAGGTAAGCAAAAATAATATTACAGGAAAAATTTCTTTGAAACAAAACACAGCACTCACTATATGTAAAACAATTGTTTTCCACTTGTTAGCAACAATGAAGAAATGTTTTCTATTGAATGCACATTGTATCCACCCTCAACAATAGAATAAGGATTTGCTATAGTTTTTAAAATATTATTCACTACAATTTTTTTCAGAAAGCATACAGACAATAAAAAAGTTTTTCCAAGGGAGAAAAAAAAATCCCAAAATAACAAAAATTATTTTGAAAAGATCAGAGTATGTACTTTAAATAAATAGTCCATGCACAGTATCAAAGAAGCTAGACATAATTGAGAATATGAATGTACTTGGGTAGCACTTTAATTTTGCCTATTAATCAGGGCATCTTGTTAATCAGTTGGATTAAGTATCTGTAGGAGTGCTTATTTGTAACTGTGGACATGCACAGTTGCATATACACACGCAAACACACACACTCCACACTCCTCATATTCTCTTTTCAACTGCCAGACCCCAGTAAACCAGAGGAATTTATTTAAATGTTGATCACCTACCCCACAGCTTGATCTTTCCTCACCAGCTACTTACATGTTCTAATTCTGTCTCTGTGTATGTTTCCTTCACTCTGTTTATTACACGGGGGTAACAGTGGCCACTTAGGCTTCTCAGTGCTGACTACACCAAGTTTAGATCTGCGATGTTGGGGTAGGGATTTTCTCATGCTGAGGAAGGTGAGCAGTGTCTCATGGGCCTCTTCCCCTCTTCTGGTCTCTCTTGATTCCTAATTAACTCCATTTTTTTAAAACTCCTAGATGAACAGAAAAGTCTCATAGACTGTTGGATATGCTATTTGGCCCTAATTAAATGTTGTGTGAAAATATTTACCTTGTCAGTGTGAATTTTTGAAGCATAGAGATACTTTTTAAAATACAGCATGAGGGGCTGGGGAGATAGCTCAGTGGAATAAATGCTTGCCTGGCAATCACAAGGTCCTGAGTTCAATCTGTAGTACTGGCAAAAACAAAATAAAATGAATAAAAAGCATGATACATCTGGACCTTTGCCTTGAAAGTGGCCCAGTATCAGAGTAATTTTCTTTATTTAGAATCCAAAATTTATAACTATGATTCAGAATACTGTGCAGACAGAAGGGGAAGAAAGACAGAGTAAAGGAAAAGGGAGAAAGAGGAAACTAGGCAGAGAGTTTGTGATAGCTGAACACATAGCTGTTGAAATAAACAAGATATATAAATAAGTATATAAGCAAATTAATAAAAGGACTTTTCAGAGAATGTAGGGCAAAATATAGTTAAAAGTAAAATAAATATTGAGAGAGTAGAGGTTCAGATACATCCCAAATCAGTCTAGCCAGTCAAGAAGAAAAAACAGTGAGAGGAAACAGCTAAAAGAAAAACATGAAAATGTTTATTTAGTACAGTAGAATCAATAAGTTGGCCTAAAAGCTAAAAAAGTAACAAAACAAAAAGAATGAAAGAAAAACACTGCAGATGGGGTTGATACAAAAAACAAAAGCAAAAAACCACAATTGGCACAATTATAGTATTTGTAAGACAAAAACATGAAAAATAATAGATTAAAGAATTAAAAGAAAGACTCCCAGTCAGTCTTCTTACTTATAGCAGAAGATATTTAATCACAATAAAAAATGTAAACAGAAAAGAAAAGGATTCAAACTATAATACGTAAGAACTTTACTGGGCAGAATAAGATACGAGTAATGTAGCACCCAAAAGCAAGCTGGCTGAATAAAACAAATTAAACATCATGTAACGAAGAGGAAAACTTAGGATCCATGAAAATCATTTAACTTTGGATCAATGAAGTGAAATCAAAGGCAGCAAGCTCAGGGTGTGCCTTCAGCAACTTTCTCCACTTCAGGACATTTGACAAGTAATAGAATTAGAAATTAGATTATTTTAGACATATGGTCGAAGACCATGCTCAATTTGTTAAGACATGGAATGCAGTTGAAAATTTCATGGAAAGTGAAAGACATAAAACATGATCATAAGACAAATATAAATAATGAAGCATGTTAGTAGTTTGACCAATTAATGGACATTTGACCTTAATACTTGAAATTCTATTTTCTGCCAAGTTGCATTCCTTCTGTAGATGTACTCACTGAAATTTATATATCCATAGCATTATAATTGTTTTTGTTGGTTTTAAATGCTTCAAAATTAACTCACAAAATGTGACTTTTAACTAATGGTATAGAAAAATATAAATTTTATAAACCAGGCAAATTAAATGTTTTTATACATAACTGTGCCAGGAGCTGCTCCAATAAATGTATTCAAGATTAAAAACTGAAGAAATGCTAATATTTTTTCTATGATTAGAGAGGAAGATATTCCAGTTAGTAATATGTAGAGTATTCAGTTGGATGCCAGTACATGCTATAGTTGAAAATAAAGCAGAGCAGCTTAACAAAGAGAATGGATGATAAGAGGCTACTTAATAGCAGAAGATAGGAGAGGTAAAAAGATCAACTTCGACATAAGATACAGGAAGCAAAGAGAAGGCCAAGCGGCACTACAGGAAGGACACCCAGGACAGTGCTTCCGTTGGCCAGAGCTTTGGGCCCTAGTCCAGCGTGCTGCAAGCTGGGACAAGAGGACAAGGAGAAGAAGGTGTTGAATTCTAGCAGGCGAGAGTCATATATTACATCTGGGGCTTTGAGGGTCAAGAGGAGAAGCTTAAAGCTCCTGCATATGACTAGGAGATAAATTAGCCCTGCAGCTGTGTACAAAGGGGATGGAAAGAGGAGCAAAATTATAAGAAAGCATCAGCTAAGCTGCGGAAAAGACTGGCAAGAGACAACCTTAAAAGTTGACAATTTCACCTTTATTTATATGTTTGTTTGTTCGTCTGCTTATTTCAGTTTCCCAGGCAGGGTTTTGCTACACAGTTAGGCTCACTTTGCACTCACTATATAGGCCAGCTGGCCTCGAACCCCTGGTGATCCTCCTGCTTCGGCTTCTGAAGTGCTGAGAATACAGGGGTGTGACACCACACCCTTGTAATCATCATCACTTAAAGTAGTGAGTGCAACCAACATAAGAAAAAGTTGAATACAAAACTTTATTTTGAATTGGAAAAAGAGAAGCAATGGGTGTGAGTGAACAAATAGCTTACCCTTCATACCTACTGCTAAAAAATGTGTAATAAAAGAAAACATAATCATGAAATGGGCCTGAGGGTGGGTTGGAGCACAACAGCTGCCTACCATGGGAAAGATCTTGGCTTTAATCCCCTTGCCATGAAATAGTTAAAAGTCAGTGAGATGGGTACACTAAAATTGAAATATTGCTAAATTGTTTGAATTTCTATTTTTTTTTTTTTTTATGAAACTGGCGATTGACCTCAGGCCATTGCGCTTGCCAGGGAAGCACTTATTCCACTGAGCCACCTTTCTGGCCCTGAATTTTTATTTTTAACTGAAAATTTTATATATTTATGGAGTATAATGTGAATACATATATAAATGTTCAAATCAGGCTAATTTACATATTTCATTTTATATGTTTAGTTGTGGCTCATTATATTGTATTCATGACTTTTGTTAAAGTTTTGTATTGACTTTTGTTAAAAGCAATAGCAGAACTCTAAATACTCAGATTCAAAGTTTTAGAAAATGGGAACATATCATTTGGAAGTGATGATGTTTATCTTAAGAGGGTACATTTGCCACTGCTGTATTCACCAGCTCCAAAATGATATTAGTGATCATAAGCATAGAAATAGAGCTATTTGCAGGATTGTAATTTCATTATCCCATGATCAGAATGATGTTTATCTCAAACATAAAACACATATTTCCACATATCTGAATACATTCTCAAAAGGAAAAATAAAATCTTCAGACATATTCTAGGCTTCTTCATGAAAAATCTGCATTATGCATACGATTAGATAGTTTCACTCTTGTGTTTATTTACTCGCAACTGGCCTTTTAAGTGTAAGCAAAATAGGGAAAAGAGAGGTTGAGAATCTGTAGAGAACAATAAAAAATGAAAATACAACAGAATCAGCAATGTCACAATCACCTCTGTAATGTCTTTAAGCTAAACATTCTTGATACAGCTTGAAAAAAAATGAGTATTTGTTACTAAAAAAGAAATAAGACTACTTTTAAATCTCCATCTGACTATTTGTTTCTGCAAATATTTTGCTTTTATGCGTGGATATACTTGGAATTTTTCTTTCATTTACGTATGGTACAAGGTCTCACTACACAGCTCAGGTTTGCAGTGTTCATCCTGTTGTAAGCCTCCCTGTTCTAGGCTTCCAGGCAAGCACCAGCATGCCAGGACTCAATTGCCCACCCAGCTTGCCCCGGTAATCGGGCCGGCACAGCATATGGGAGCGGGGATTGAGTCCTAGTTTCTGCGCTTGCCAATTAGGTGCTTAGTGCTCTGAGCTATCTGGCTGGCCCTGTACTTTAGAATACGTTAAAGTGATCTGTGAAATATTTTGCTACAACCGGATTTGAAACAAAAATTACTCAGAAAATGTTTGTAGACTCTCAAGTACTGTCTTTAACTATGAATGGAAAACATATAGGGATACAAAAGTAAATTTCAACATTCATTTTGAAAATATTATGTAAATTATATTATTCAATGCTTCTAATAGTTATGCATATATTTTAAATGTTTATTCAAATTCTTCATCGGTTTAAGAATGAATGAAATGCTTTTTGTTTTGAATGTTAGAATAAAAAAATATTTTATTGGTAATCTGTATTTGCCTCTTATTGCCAACCTGAGAAATATAACATTAAAATGTAAATAAAATTCTTATCTGCATGTAGAGATATACAAGAGTACTTTTAGTATTTTTTTTATAATATATGAATGTATAGAATTCCTCAAACTTCACTTCCTACATATTTCAGAAATGTTGATGACATGAAGAGAATGATTTTTTGGCCTAGATTTTTAACTAAGATGGCATTGACTTAGAAGTACCAAAGTTTTAATCTGGGATTTTATTCTTAGGAGAAAGTACATAGTTAAAAGTTTAAGGGTGAATTTTATTTATTTTCTAAGACAGGGCTATGAAATTTCTCAGGTTAGCATTATTCTTCTTAAAGAACTGCTGCAACTTTGTCAAAGCCCAAATGGAATGAGAAGGCTGGTGGTGGCCACCAGGGGAAAGGGCAAGGCGGGAAGGAAATGCTAGTGCAGGTGGTGGCTCTCCCCCCTTCACGAGGAACCAGCGCCTCTGTGTGCAGCTCATGCTGTGCTTCTGGCACAGTTGTGTGATGACAGGAAAGTAACTGCATTTCTTCTTCTGAAAGCCACATCTGGCATAAGGCCATCCCTGATGTACATTCAACTTAATCTCACGGGGGCCCCTGTCTTACGTTGTCCTGCATGAGTAACACAGTCGGTTAGAGATTCCCTTTCTATAGTTGAAGTAGGACCCGAATCAACTTTGACTGCAGCTTTTCAATTGGTGCTCACATTGGAGTACGATTCCATACCATTTCGTTTTGGTGGATGGAGATATGACACTTTTGAATAAAATATAATAAGCTATACAGAAATGTATATTTTGAGATAGGAAATGAGGGAAAGCCTTATTTATGGAAAGCAATTTTAAAGAATACTGATAAATGCTTGGCCAAGCAAATCTGTGAAGGACAGCTTTCGGACTCCATTCATAGTTCACACTGCATTTCAAGACCACATCTTTGCAAATCAAAGGAAACATTGCACGGTAAGTACAGGAATCCAGGCTCAAGTTACAAAATCCTCAACAGGGAAAGCTGCATTTTTTTATTTCAAAGAATAACAGAGAGTGAGCAAAAGATTGAGAAAGAAGTGGAAAAATTAGACATGCATTGCTATTTTCATTCATGAATGATGTAAAATTATATCAGGCATGCTGGCACAACTATAGATATTAAAACGAGAATTACATAAGGAAGCTTATTGTATTTCTTAAAATAGTACAGTGCACTTTTTTCATACATAATTAAGCTTACCTGAAATCTTTGGAGTAGACAATAAAACAATTAAGTGTATCTAATTTGTTGTAAAATGAGCATAATTCTCAGAACTTCTAAGCACTGCTTCTTAAACTATACAGAAAAGTTTTTTTTTTTTCTTTAAGGAGATACATTATGAATGAACCACAAGCCTGACACATACCTCTAAACACAGTACAATGAGAAGCTAAGGCAGGAGGATTACAAGTTCTAGTGCAGCCTGGGCAACATTGTGATTTAGTGAAATACTGTCTCAAAACTTAAAAAAGGTGAAAAGGCACAGGAATGTAGCTCAGTATGAAACCCTCAGTTCAGTCTCCAATAGAGGGGAGAAAAAAGCCCAAAAAGATTGATCTTGGTGATAAAAAATAAATATTGGTATTTGTTCATTTGGACATTGTTGTTGGTAAATAAATATTTATTAGCACCTTCTTATGAAGGTTGATAACCATCAGAGGACCATCAGAGCAGTGAACATAAAGGCTGGCCAAATAGCTCAGATTAAAGCCCCATTAAGCAGGTGCAGGGGCTAGAGGTTTGATCCCTAGGCCTGCTGGGCAGGCCCCACCCCAAGGGCGCACGGAGACAGCAATTGAGATTGGGCATGGTGGTGTGCACGTGTAATCCCAGCTCTTGCGAGGCTGTAAACAGCCGGGTCACTACGAGTCCTATCTAGTAGTGAGACCCTAAACACCCTGTAGACACTTCTCTAAAATACAAACAACAACAACAACAACAACAACAACAAAAACCCCAGTGAGCATGGAACTTTTAATATCATCCTCACCACTCTCAACATATTCATTATTTTAACTTTATTTAACTGGAGCACTAAGGAACTTATTAAGTACATGTGATTTGATGACAGTAATGGGATGCGCAGCAGTGTGTCACTCGCCACTGCTGAACATCACAGAATCACATATCCCACTCGTGGACCCTCGTAAAACAGTAGAAACAGAAGTGAGGATGGCCTCCATCTTTCTTCTTATTACAGTCTTCATAAAAAGAGGGAAAAACCCTACTGTTTAGCAAAAAATGAAAGAGCTTCATCATGATTGATTAAATTCTGAAAACCACACAGGCAGCATGTATTTGACCCATACACATTTGCCTTTCAAAGTGAGTAGCTTAGGCAAAGGTGATTTTACGAAAAAGTAAATTAGAATGCACCTTTCTATATATTTGTTTTCTAAAATCATTATAATTAAAAAAGAAGTAAGAGGACTGATCACATACATTACAGATTATGCAACTGGAGAAGAAAATTAATGTCTTGGGACTAGTATCTATAGTTTACAATTGCAAAGAGACATTTGGGATTTTAAATCCCCTCATATCCACTGGGTTTTATTGGTAAAAGTAATACAATAGTGGCATAAATATGAAAAATTATTTTGTAAAGCAAAGCGAAAGAAGGGAGATTTTTTTTAAGTTCAAAGGAAGATACACTGGTATCATAAAACCACTTAGATGTAGGAGCAAAATGAGCACTGAGTGAGGAACAACAAAGCTGAAAGAAAAAACATAATGATTATAATATTATTTGCATCAATTAGTATAAATTAAAATTGTTCCTACTGAAAAAAGTAAAATAAAATAATCAGTTCACCAAAAGCTTTGAGAATTTTAATGTCACTGAGGAAAGATTGGTCAGTATCTCTGAAGGAAATCTAATCCACACTTGAAGAAGTAAGGGACAACGCGAGTGTGTGTAGCACAATGAATGGCTTTCTTTCTCCTCTGCCCCAGGGAGAGGACCAGTGTTCTCATGCACAGGGCAGAGCGTGGTCGTAGGAAAGAATGAACGTTCTGGGGAAAATAAGTAGGGTTTCTTGATCCCATAGGAGGTATGCTAAGAAGTAGAAAGGAGAAAATATTTTAAATAAAAACATATTATAGTGAAGGCAGTAAGAAATAAATACATGAGCAGATTTCTGTATATCCGCATTTTGCTCAGACCACAGGCAGCGTCCCTATCGGGGAGCTGTCCGAGGTGCTGAACTAGTGGGAAGAAACTTCTTAAGATCCACCTTGTCCTCTTAGTGTTATCTAGCACTCATAGAAATTCTTCACTTAACCAACTTTTTTCCCCTTATTTTCATTATTACTTAGGTCAGTTATGTGTTCACGTCTACATCACAGGTCATAGTAACTTCATGCTATACCTTTCTCTACCCCAAAATGTTACTTTAATTCTTGGTAGTTTATACTGTCAAAGGTGAATTAAAGTCATGGGAAATTAAACTATTTCAATAGATTAGAAGTTCAGTCATCATATTTCCTTCAAAAATACAAGCAGAATACTTCCTTATCATATAAATGAATGTTAGTTATCTAGTCCTGATGACCTGAAAACAATAAAAACAGTTTGTTAGACCTGATACATGGTGCACAATGCACTATTCAGAATGAGTAGGTAAAACCCAATACATTTAAGAAGTTTACTGGCCCTGACAATAGGTTATGAAATAAAAGGGAAAGAGATTTACAGATACAGTGTTAGGTTCAAATCATCACTAGGCTGGACAGTATCACTTAAAATCTTCAAACTTAGCTTCTTAACTGACAAATGCAATGAAACATAAAATATGGAAGCAGTGGTGCATGCCTGTGACCACACTTCTCATGGTAGTACAGCAGGAGAACAGCGTGTGTGAGACCAGCATAGGAAATTTCTGCCAGCGGGCCAGGGGTTTAATCTCTAGTATGACAGAAAGATGGTGGTGGGCTTCGGTAGATATCAAATAAAATGTAGATACTCAGTGATATATAAGACTGAAGTCAGGATAATTTCTGAATACATTTTTCTATTTTCATATTGAATATTGCCTAGAAGCTAAGATCTTCCATCAGATCTTCCTATATCAGATTAAGTGATGGTAAACTTTTAAATAATAATCCAGAAAGTAAATATGATAAGCCACCACTGACGGAAGAAACCAAATTTCAATTGTAAGTTTCAAAACCTCAAGAGAAGAATTTATGATGTCTTGTTATTTATGTAGCTAGACATTAAGAATGTCAACAACTAAAATGCAAGAGCCATTGTAAAACATGCAGTGAAGGAGCAGATACTTCTAATTGCTAAGGTTAGTAGGCAGAAGTGGTAAAATAATAGAAAATAAAACTTCCTGGGAATAGCCTACCTTCTTTAAAACAATTCAGCTTCAGAAAGCCCTGACAAAATATACACTCTTGTAAAAGCAGACCCATAGTAATACTACATAATAAGGCTGCTCTGCTCTTTCTTGTTGATGACAAGATAATTTATGAATAATTCTGTCTAAAAGACCTAGTATTAAAAACAGGAATTGCAGTCTTCATAGAAGGAAGATCACTAAAGTATTGAAAGCAGAAGATCAGTAGTTGTCATACTAACAGAAATGCTATGGTAACTTCAGAAATACCATGTTTTACTATTTATGTGACATGCTTAGACTGAACTGCCAATAAGTCACCAATTTAAGACAAATCAAAATTGCAATTATTTAGTAGGGCTGGCCAAATAGCTCAGCAGATTAAAACGTCAGTTTAGGCAGATGCAGGGGCCGTGAGTTCGATCCTCAGGCCTGCCGTGCAGGCCCTGCCTCTAGGGTGCACTAAGACAGTGACTGAGACTATGCATGATGGCCCTCACCTGTAGTCTCAGCACTTGGGGGGCTGTAAACAGGAGGATCACTACGAGTCCTATCTAGGCAATGAGACCCTATGCACCCTGTATACCCTGTCCTAAAAATAAAAAAAAAATGCATTTATTTAAATGAACTCAGAACCAATATCTCCTCTGCTTCCAAAAATGTAAGGGATTTACAGTGCAAGACACATATGCAGGATGAATGTAAATTAAGAAGGGGAGAAATCTTTAGCTAAGTGCAGAAAACAAATGTAGACATTGAGAGGAAATCTCTGTGACTTAGGCTTTTAGCTCTGACCTGCATAGGGCGGAGAAAGGACTGTACACCATTTTGAAATGCACAGCATGCTTTTCTGTTCCTGGCTCTGCCGGTTCTGTCTCTCTGAATCCTAACAACAGTCTTTGTTGCTTTACCTGCTTAAATTCCATGCATCTTTCAAGTCTGACCTTGGGTACTTTGTCTCCTACTGCAGACACCCTCAAAATCCCCCCTAATGTGATGGATGCTCCTTCTTCTGCAGTTATATAAGGTTTTCTTTATGTAACTGTTTGCATTTATTTAAAAGTTAATCATTTGCTACAAACAGGCTCTACATCACAGCTAGGATCCAAGTATCTTAAAAATAAACCAAGTATCTTTGAACTGATGCATGATAATCAGCTGAAGACAATTTGAATTACTTTCAGTAATTCCTTTCAGCAAACCTATTTGTTTCAAAATAGTATTTTAATTTGAATTTATTCCTTCCTGCAATCACCATGGGTGCTACTAAATAGTACCCAGAGAATCAGTGTCTTCTTGGAGCAAGTCTAACTGTAGAAAAAAAAAGTTCAAGAAAATATAAACCCTTTGAATGGGATTAAGGTATGAAATAATAGGTGATTGTAAAGTAGCTTAGAGAGAAGCAATGGAGAACAAGCAAATCTATGTGTGTGTATATATATATATGTATCTTACCTAAAAATACCATATTAATCATTTGAAGTATACACTTTAGTGGCATTAGTTATAATGAACAAAAATGTTATGCTATGGAGCCAAAAAGGAATAAATTTCTGACAATATTCTATAATTCAAGTGATCTTTGAAAAAGCCATATTAGATGACTTAATCTAAACATACAATAATAAATATTGTATGATTCCAAATGCATGACTTATCTACAACAGGAAAATTCATGAAGACACAGAAGTGATGGTTACACAATATTGAAAGTATACCTAATGCCACTAAAGGGTGCACTTCAATATTTTCCTGTATTTGTCTCAGCAACTGCTTGTTTCTGGCTTTATTCCTTGTTTATTTGCTGAACTTAGTCCTTTTTATTTAGCTGCTCAGCATGTACTCTATCTTATGTATGCCCATTGTCTTCAAAACAAAGTTGAGGCAGAGCATAGTGACCAGAGTCCAATTTCCAGAGTGCTGTGCCGGCCCTGCCCAGGGAGTGCACTGAAACGGGGATTGAGACTGGGTGTGGTGGCACGCTGCTGTAATCCCAGCACTTGGGAAACTGAAAAAGGAGAATTCACTGTGAGTCTGATCTACATAGTGAGGCGCTGTAGTCCCTGTAGAACCTGTCCTAAATACTGAAAAAAAAAAGTTGAAGTTGTGTCAGTCCACATTAAGAAACTGACATATGGACACTAAAAACATAGTGTTCTGTGTGGAATGAATTGATTATCTATAAGTTCACAAAGAAATTAAAGTTACTGAATCTTTGCAAATTGTGGTACAACCATGTGTGAAAGAGACAAAAGAGTCCATGGGACTTCTAGGGAGTCACTCAATGAATCTTGTGGAGTTAGCCACTTCCTGATGCAGAGGAGAGTTCTTCATTTCTTACAGGCTTGGTAAGTACAGCCTATATATAAAAATGGTCATGACAGATAAATCTAATTTTCACCACTCATTGAATTTATTCATATATATATATATATATATATATATATATATATATATATATATATGTGTGTGTGTGTGTGTGTGTGTGTGTGTGAGAGAGAGAGAGAGAGAGAGAGAGAGAGAGAGAGAGAGAGAGAGAGAGAGAGAAAGAGAAAGAGAGAGAGAGAGACTTTCACATGCAAAGGAACTAAGACAGAGGTCAAGATTTCAGTCCAGACAGGATCATGTAGCCAATAAAAAATCATATTATATTAGCTTCTAAGCACAAGAAATCTTTCCACAGAGGCTGTAAGCAGTCACTAAATGTAGCACAGAAAATGATCAGTCCATTAGTTGACCTGAATTTTCAACTCCTGGCTTGAATGCCCAAGTGCTAGGACTTATTAATATCAACTACTCAGCCATAAACTGGCTCCTTTCAGCAAAGGTGTATTGAGTGCCTACCATAGACAGGATCAGTATGAGTATGAAATATAGAAGTTCAGAGATGAGAAGGATGGAAGTATAAAGGAAATAATTAGAATTACATAAGAAATAAGTGTTAAAAGAAAAAAAACCACTTTGGCACACACAGTGGGTCTTTATTGAATTCAATAAATTTCTCTAAAATCACATTAAAATCATGTAAAAGAATTTTAAACAAAAAATTCCACTTTAACAAGAGTGAATTTGATGGGTTGTATAATGACATTTAAACTTGAATCATTCATGTATTTGTCACAATATTTTAATACTCTTTAGGTGTACAGGGTTAAAATTTGCTAAGAAAAATGAAAACAAGAGGACGTATGTTTCTACCAATTTGGGCAAGTTGAGCATGTTCGATAAGGAGTAGCAGAGAACCAGCTATTCGTCCTCACTAATTTCCATATATGCCCTACTGCTTTGGTATTAAGACAATTTCCCTTTGTGTACCTACATCAAGGCTATCATTGCTCTGCAATAGCTTCTGAAACTTTTTGTTTCCAAGCGACTGTTATCTTTGAGACCTAACACGGGGGAGAAAGCTAAAAGGAGGTCCTTTGGCTCAGAAGTAGAAGAGAAAGAGCAGAAGATCTAAAATCAGAGAACCTGGCCTAGAAAACTTCTGGTGATGCCAAGTAAACTGATCCCGTGAAGTATCAATTTTCTCATCTGTCAAATTAGGACAGAAGTGATCATACTTTTTTAACCTTTCATTTGGGATTGTTGTGAATATTTTTCCTAAAATATACAGCATCACCTAACTGTATGATGCCAAAGTGGAGGGAAAAGGCTATGTTTGGATTTTTAAATATGGGAAATAATTTCCCCTTGCAGAAAATGCACTAGCAACTCCAGATTCATCAGCTCTTAAGTCAAGCCAATTAAGTTAAGTGGCAAAGGACCACCTACATTCCAAAATAAAATTTCAAGTGCATGAAACAGAGTAACGTGTTTATAATGTTAAATGAGGTGTCTCATAATTAATTTTAAATGGCAGATGTTAAGCTTATACATTCTCTGGCACTCTGTACTCCATGGTGCCAATATAAAATTAAAAATACTGAACATAAATAAAGCAATACTCAATGGTGAACACCAGCAGGAAAACGGCCACTTGGCAGCCAGTGCTCTCTATGTGCATGATAGGAGGCAGATCATAAGTGGGCTGCAGTGTGCTTGAGTCACAAGGAAGATGGCTGGGTGTTAGGCCTCTCAGGTGACCTGGGCACTGACCAAAGCTTCTGGAGCACCAGAAGCTTCATGGCTGTCAGCCCTTCGTCACATACCTGAGTGCTGGAGAACATTATTCACAATATAATTTCCTTACATACAGAAAAAATATCTATGACTGTCTTAAAGCATATTTCATATTTTCAGACTGACAAATTGATTAAAAAATGTGAGTGTCAATTTCAGTGCTTAAAATATTTTATTATATGTTAATATAAATTACTTTAAATATATTTGCTAAGTTCCAGTGAGTGTACAGAAGTGAACGAAACAGAGTCTTCTAGGAGAGCAGTTTTCAATCTGTTGAGCACCAGGGAGCAGCTGCATGGGAGGGAATGCAGAGAAGGATGGCTAGAAGAGTATTTGAGGGAGTGTGCAACAGAGATCCCATGCACAGGGGTTCAGAGCAGGGTTCGAGCTCCTATCAGAATCCAAAGCCAGTGGTGATGTAACAGGACTCAGAGCTCAGGCAGTGGCGTAATGGATAGGGCAGAGCTATAAAAAGAGGTGAGGCTTTGCTGGCTTAAGGGCAGCTATCCTGCAATGAGGCCCTGGCTGAGGTTAGGGGCCCTCAGTCAAGAAGGCTCAGAACCATCTAGAAACTAGGTCTTATCATTTCTGCTCTTCCACCTTCAGCATGATGCCTCAATCTTTCAACAATGTCATTCAGTTTAATACCTAAAATGTCATGTGTAACACATTTAAAAAACTCAAATGGAAAACTGGGAATTGAAGGATTGCCGGTAATAAGCCCATTCTGATGGAATATTTCTGCCCTCCCCTAGATGCTATTGTTGAGCACCTACCTGCTACATGGTGGTACTGGGGGAGGTGGAGGTTTTATGAGGCAGTGATGTCAGCTGAGTCCTCATGAATTAGATTAGTGCCCTTGTAAGTGTGATACAAGAGCTGTCTCTGCTCTCAACCACATGAGAGTCTGAGAAGAAGCTAGTAGTTTGAGAAGTAGAGATAAATCTCAGAAAAATCTAATCAGACTGACACCTCTTTTGGACTTTAGCTTCCAGCACTCTGAGAGGTACATTTGTGCTAACAAGCCACCAATGTAACAACTGAAACTAAAATAAAATCCAAGTCATATTCAATACTACAACAATAATTACTGCTTCAATGTGTGGAAAATCATTCTTCTAAAAGAAGGTATCATTTTATTTAGAAGAAATGTAAAGCTTACTGTAATAATTGGTACACTGTATCAATTGGAGAAGATTATAAATTTATCTGAGCTACTCAGCAGGAGGCCAGGGACCTCAGCTTGAATCCTCATCTGGTGCACAAGGAGCGCATGGAGAAGTTTGGCGATCAGAGCCACCTGGAGGGGCATAGCCCACTTGATGATAGTGGAAGAAAAGAGGCTTGCTCCCCCTTTCGCTCTTGCTACATTTGCTGTCTTCTGCCTCTGTGCCATGCTGCCATGTCTTGAAGTTAGATGATTACAGACTTAAATCTCCACAAACTGTGAGTTACATAAATTTCCTTCCTTATTTCTGGGTGTTGAATATATGGTCTCAGCAATGACACAAAAGTAACCAACACAGTTGCAACACACAAATTTAGGTATGGAAGTATATACTTCCTGGCAAAATATCAGTAGCAAATGGAGAGTTCGAAGAATTAAGAATTGAATTTAAAGTAAGCACAGGGTCAGCACTTGTGCCTACAATGGCTAATCTAATGTTATAGAGCACACCAGCAATTTTTCATAAAGATGGCTACATTAGACTCAGAACACAAATATGATTCTTAAAGTGTTGCACTAATTAAAAGTGATTCATCCTTACCGAATATTCATGCACCTAAATATAAATTCAGCATAATGAGAAGTTACTAAGGAAACAATGTGTAAAACCAATTATGAAAAGAAAAGCTATGTTTAATATTAAAGTAGAAATGCAAAAGATAAAGGTATTGTATTGAATATTTGCTTCATTAACTTGAAAGTCAATGGATTTTCTCGTGTGTGTACAGTTGAAAATTAAGAAAGCAGGAAGTTGTCCTCTTGGCGAGCAGCTCAAGCACTGCGTTGCCCTTACATTGTCATGGTGCGTGTCCCAAAGTCCTCCCCAGAGCTTCATGCCATCATGAACAGGTGATTTGGAAGGTGGCTGGATCTAGAGATCTAGAACTTGGGAGTGAGTCATCGTCTAGTACTGGAATCTGGGTGTGAGCACTACACTGGCCCCAGGGCGGCAGCCTGCATGCGGCAGAAGGAGCAAAACCAACCTTCTCTCGTCTGTACTCCTCCTTTGGTCTTGTTGTCTTGCTTTTTGCTGTCTTTTGTCACCATGAACTATTGCATCCTCTCACGCATGCAGCCCTGCCTTGGAGCCAACTCCTTATGGACTGAAACTATCACAAACTGTGAGCTAAATATATCTTTCCCTCTAATTTTTGGCACTCAATATTTTGTCTCCGCGAAAGAATAGATGAGCAACCAAGACAGATATTAATCCTGACATGCTAGGTACCAATTAAAAATGCTCAATGTGTTTTTTGAGTTGGAAAGAAGTTGAGAAGTTAAACTCTAGGACATTCTTTTTTCTCTAAATTATATAATATACAGTAGTAAAGTTTTGAGTGCGTCTATGGAATTGATGTGCAGGTGGTTGTGCTATGGGGTGAGATCCACCCTACATGCAAGAAGCATCAACCAATAAGCTTGCAGCATGGGGTAAATCAAAAGGGAATGGAGACAGGATTCTCCTTTTGGAAGAGATCCACTCTTCACCATTGCCTTCTAACATCCCTTTGCACTTCCAAAGTAGACTCCTACCTGTGCTCTGCTGCCAGCTTCCAGGCTTACTTTTCCAAGGTGCTGCATCTTTGATTCCTTTGTGACTTCCATCTGTTGGAGCTGAGCACTATTATACCCTCCAGCTGTCGGGCACCGAGAGAGCCACTGTAGTCTCTCCTGCCGCTGATCCTGCAGATGACCCTGTGGACTCTCGTGCCTCTGAGCCTGTAAACCTACCCAAGAAATCCCTATGCTGAATTATGCATGTATTTTCTCTAGTTTCTCTTCCTCTAGAGAATTAATATAGGAAACTTGTAGATTATGATAACAAATCTTGATGTCTAATGACCAAATTCAAAAATGAGAAAATATTTTAGAGCTGAAATCTAAAATACTTCATGAAGCTGTTACAGATTTAACAATTCAGAATGTAATGGACACTGTGGAGGGCTACCTGTACTCTTCCCTTTGTACAAAGTACTTGCTTCTCCCAGTTCCTGGGAAGGAAGGTAGCTGCAAAAGCTGTGAATGTGCCAAGTCTGGACCCTGCCTTAAGAGAAACCATGTTGAATGAGCAGCTGAAGCACACATCTGAAGGTTCAGGGCTGCTCCGGGTGTAGGGGCCAGCTCAGGGTGAAAGCAACCAACAAACAGGCTCACTACTGGGACCAGCAGGGTTATCAGTCTGACTGCACCTCAGTTCATCTTCTCTTTCTTCACCCTGTTCCTTCATTTTTCCCTTGGAGTTTGTAGCACTGCCCTGTATATTAGATTTAAGAATATTCTCATTTTCAGAATCAGTTTTCTGAGAAAACTTCTTCTAAAGACAGCGAATTTAAAATAATCCTTTTACTACTGCCTGTGTGTTATTACAGTAGGTTGTTCAGTGAATTAGCAGGATCTGCAGCGAGGCTTCTCAGAATATTGCTAGGTATCAGCCAAGGATGCTGATAGCTTCTAAACAAAATAAACCAAATTGTTCTTCTTTAAATTATAACTGACCTTAAAAAATCAATACAATTAAGTGGTTGTCAAAAAAAGATACTAAAAATTAAAGTCAAAGAAAATAAAAAAATGTATCTTCTAGGAATAACACAGCTAAAAATCAATGAAACCTATAGTATATATCAGCGGATAAAGGCAATAAATGAATTTTGTTAGCAGCACAAAGCAGCATGGTATGTTTGGGTGATAGTAAAACCCTAAAAAATTTAGAACTCTATAATTTCAAATGTCATTGCATAGACTGAACATTTCTTGCCTTATGAGATATATTTAAGACAGATTGCTTTCTTTAGAAACCCCTTAGGAGGCCTTGAAATTGCCATTATAAATAACCAAATATCAATTTCTCATTGATTTCACAAACATGTTTTACCACTCTATGCAAACATAAAGATGTATGAATTTAGCTTACTCGGTCACATAATGTCATGACGTTTTATTTCATACCACAGGACATTCAAATTGATTTCTATGTATTATTGCCTCCAGCTTTTATGGATGGCCCTTCTCACATCATCCTTAATCAGTTTGACAGATATTCACAAACTTGTATATAAAAATCCCATGTTATGCAATTAAATTACATATCAGAAGTAAACATTTATTTTTTCTATTAGAAAAAGTATCAAACTTGCAAAATGTCCTGTATCTAGTCACATAATTTTACAAATTGCCAAATATCCACTGAAATAGCTAGAACTAAATTGAATTTTATGAAATCTTCTGCCTCTGGAATTATAATAGTGTGATATCAAAAAATTCTATCTCTACCATCTCATTCTAACTTCTCTTCTGAAAAACACCTCAACAGTTATACAACAAAATAAAATAATATAAAATAGAATAGCATAAAATAAAATAAAATAGAGAAATATTACAGAATATTAAGACACAGCCATATCCTGCTGTCCTTCTCACTCATGTGCTATAATTCACAACTTTTATCTGGATTATTGCAACTGCTTCCTAGTGTCTGCCCCATCTGGCATGTGCCGTGTACATATGATCTTCCTCAACCATGGAACTCTGAACTCATATCACAAATCAAAAAGTTTAAAGGTGGTCTATTGCTCACAGTGAAATTTTTACCTAGCCACACATGAATAGCAAATGTCTGGGCATATTGATCTGCTCAGTCCTTTTATCCATCAGATAAGATATGGATGCCTGACAAACATCTAGATTAGTCACCTTAAACTGAAAGCAAACTCTTCTCTGACCATACTGGAGCAAACAAGCAACCTCACAGTCACTTGTGAATGCTGCTTTAAGGCCATTCTCTGTAGTTCCAGGCCTACAGCACTGTCTTGAAAGACCTACCTCAGTCTCATCCAACTCCCCTTTCAGTTACTTGTGCCCATCTCTCAAGCCAAAGCCCTGCATCTACCAGACTTCCCTGACTCTGAGTCCTGGGCTCTGTGTGCCTTTCCAACAGCTCAAGGGCTGCCCTAGCAAATCCCCAGGGACTGTATGAACTGAACACTAAGGACACACTGCCTCAGTACTGGGGAAGGGCGAGGAGTCAGCAGAGTTGGTCTCTTTTCAGGAAGGAAATATCAGTTCCAGGCCTCTCTGTCTGGTCTGGGCACAGTCCTCCTCCCCCTATGTCTCTTCATGTGGTGTTCTGTCTATGTACATCTCCGTGTCCTGACTGTCCTTTTCATAAGGACACCGGTGAGAAGGAATTAGGGTTCACCTTAGTGACCTCCTTTTGACTGAATTAACTCTACAAAAACATCATGTATGGATCAGGTCGCATCCTTGTACTGAAGATTATGACTTCATATGAATTTGAAAGGGATGCAGTTCAATATATCGAAGCCTCTTTTTTACACATTTTACATCTACATCCCATTCACTTTTCTAGGGCTGAACTTCCATTGGAAGCCATACTTAATTCCATGAAATGTCGACCCTTCAGGTAGAAACTATATATAATTTCTTAAAATAGTTATTTTGCTGATTATACCCTTGAGGATACTGCCTGGTTCATATTTTTTTACTTGTAATATGTAATACAATACAGAAAAACATCAGTATTTCTGTAACTAAGTCACTATCCATGCTAATAATATTGTTGGTCACATAAAAACTATTGCAGTACAGAAAATGCCAAATATTCAGAAAGATCATAAACTGTAGACTTCAGGGTCTCTAAATTGGACATGCTTTGAGTGATGAAAGCATGGTATTATCATAAGATATATAAAATATTTTATATCTGTTGCAGCATAGACACCAATATGTTTATATAACAAGAAGACCTTTGGAGAAAAATTCAGGTTGAAACACACATGAACATACACAACAGTTTCATCATTCTAAAAATAAATGCTAAGTAGTTTTGGCATGTCGAGACATAAATGAAACAGCACATTTTCTGCTCTTTGAGAATTGCCCACATTTAGTTACATTCAGCTGCCAATGAATCAGCTCAACAGTGGCTATCACTTCATGGTCTATTCACTATGATTTGTCTTGATAGATTTAAACTTCTGAATTCCCCATTACTGGCTCACATTTCACTAGTCTGAATCAAGCATTTATGTACCATTAAAGGGACATTTTCTCCATTTAATAAAAGAAAGCTGAATGATAAAGAACATTTTCAAATGTTTCCTATTAATACCTATTTGTATAGATACTACCTACTACATCTGCATGCCACAAATCATTGCATACAGCCTGTGCTTCTCAATTTTATAAAACTAAAAAATACATTATGTATTTCTTATTCATCAAACCTGAAAATCAGACTGGAACTCTCAAGGAGAAGATAGACTCTGAAAGGTTTGAGGCACAAGGTAGTTGCCTGAATGAACCAACAATCAGAAGCCAGGACAGAGATTTATATCGGAAAATTGGGGCAGTGAACTGCTTTCTTCTTATGGAAGCAAAAATAGGAGAAGAATTTCAGGATTGACCATGGTTTCTCACCCCTTCTTAGTTTTGACCCACTCAGAAATTTATGAAGTTTCCAATAATATGCAGGGAACTTTTCTTCTGAGCTCTGTTCAGGGCTTCAATCTGCTGTGTGGAATATTCAACATGTAAGATTAGAGAACATTACTATGACAGAATGGTAGAATTTCTAGAATGGTTGTGGATGAGTGTAAAGTATTTGGTCTATGACAGATCGTACTACAGAGCCCAGAGGATCAGGAAGTCTTTCAAGAAGAAAGAACTGCCTAGCTCTGCTGCCAGAGTGAGCTCTACCTCATACAGCACAATGCACTGACTGTAGGTCACATCAGCTGATACATGAGAACAAATCCTCACCTAAAAGTTTCAGACGATCAGTTGAATGAGGTCCTGAGGTTTGAGTCATACATGGCCATAGCAGGTGTTGTCACAGTGACTAAACATACATTTGACAGTTTTCCTACAGCTGTACTCACAAAAGCACAACATTGTTCATAAGAAAAAATACTGAAAATAATCAAATGCTGCATTAGCAAAATAGACTATAATAATGGAATTGAATACTGTGTGCCTATAAAGAAACAGAAGCCATTCCAAGTGCTGGTAAGCAAAGGTCACTAAGAAACTCATCTTGTTAAAGCTCATCGTGTTAAAAACAAAAGGACATAATGAAAGGATATGTACACCCTTTACATAAGGCCAGAAAAAGGGAGATGCTGGGAACATAGATGTACCTTCACATACTAACTAGGGGAAGTGAAGCAGAGGTGGGGAAGATTTTTCCTTTTATAATTTCAAATATTTATTTAAAATTTGGGATGTACACAAAGTATTTAACCAAGTATAAAAATTAGGTTAAATGGAAATGTTAAATATGTCTTTGGCTATAGAAATAGTATCTGTTTTCTTCCTCTTTTTTTTTCCTTTCGTTTTTTTTTTTTTTTTTTTTTTGGCAGAACTTGGGATTGAACTCAGGCCCTTGTGCTTGCCAGGGAAATGCTTATTCTACTGAGCTATCTCCCTGGCCTCTTCCTTCCTTCCCTTCCTTCCTTCCTTCCTTCCTTCCTTCCTTCCTTCCTTCCTTCCTTTGTTTCTTTCTTCCTTTGTTTCATTCTTTGTGGTACTAAGTATGAACCAAAGCCTAGTGCAAGCAAAGCAAGAACTCTACTTTTGAGCCACATGCCCAGCATTCTGCCTTAATTCTTGGACCTCCTACAATTCAAATATTACTTTTCAAGATTTTTATAGGAATTATCTTAATCCCAGAAATTATATGTCCTGGGTGCCAATGTTTTATAATTTGTATTTTAATATACTTATCTCATTGTTTCACTCTTAGTATCAGTACTCTGGCCTCTAGCTAATGGCAGGTTCCATTTAAGACAGTAAAAGTTATTCAAGTGGCTCTTCCACCCTTCTAGATTAATAGTAACAGTGATTTTTTTTCTATGTACATAGATTAAGCATTATTTAGCTTGATTATTTCAATGGTAAACTAATGCTGCCCTATTTCCAGGTTGGTGGCACCTTCAGTTATTTGGAGAACTCTTAAATAATTTTTATGTGTCATTACCAACTTTAAGATGCTTCCTAGACAAATTATGATTCTTATTCAATAGCATCCATAAATAACAAATCACTATTTTGCCCCATAGTCCAATTTTAAGTAGTAAGTAATATATTTTGGATTACCAATGCTTACCTTCACTAAAAGAGACTATGTCCTGCAGGGCTGCCTGCAACCTAGAAAAATGAGGCAACACAATTCACATCACAAAGCTTAAGAGCTAGGTATGAGAGGCTGTGTAGTATGCCAAGGCTTAGTTCAAATAATTCAGTTCCTTTTTAAGTCTTTCTCTCACTTTATATTTTTAAATTACTGAAATTATCACTTCATATAGAGTTTTAGCACCTCTTGGTAACATTTTACAACAGGTTTTCTGTGCTTCTGTCCCTTACATATCTCTGCTTTTCAGTAAAGATACCATTATTCACAAAACAAACACACACTTTAGGGTACAACATTAGTTTTATTTGAAACACATTCTGGAAATGCTCTGTCTAAATGTCCCCAGGTTTCCCAGCTTTGGTTCCTCTGTGCTCTTAGACTAGAACACCTTATTTATCCAAATCAGTCTATCTAATTTGGTCTGACCAGTAGCTCGGGAGTACTGATGACCAAGGAAGGAAAGCCTTCAACATAAGCAACTACACTTGAAGTCACCATGAACTTGTATTCTCTATTTTAAATCACAAATCTCTAGCATTTACATTAGGTCCTGACTGGAGAGGGTGCAGCAGACATGTCTACTTAGGCTTTGAACTAACACACATGCTGAGGGATAAAACCTGCCCTACCCTATCTTCTTTTAGAGAGACCATCTGACACGAAGCAGTCAAAAGTCATTTAGGGACTGACATTGACATAACTTTGCCACAAGCAACTAAAGCAATTACCAAGGCTGGTTTGAGCACAGCTGAAACACCTTGATAAGGCGGCGGTGAAAAATGACACATCACACAACCTGAATGGTTTCATCAACACAACACTAAATCAGCATGTATGTCTCCAGCACCCCTCATTCTGTTGATAATAAAATAATCAAACAGAAAGGAAGAGTGTTGCCTCAAAGGGAAATAAAAGGGTACTTGCCTGTGTTGCATCTTTCAAATATATTTTTGCCAAGATGGTTTCCAACTAGGGTGCCACAGATCCCTTCATAATTTCATCCAATGGGGTTTGTACTTAATGAATAAGTATTTATTTGTTTGCTCATTTCTTTGGGATCAGTGGTGTTTCATGTATTTAACAAAACTGCATCAAAGTTGCAGGCAGCTGAGTTAGCTAGAAATATTATAGACAGACAACGCCAGGCTCTAGAAGGAGCTAACCCAGAAGACAAAGACAACTATGGGAGGGATGATAATCCTGTTGTGAACCAGACCTAAAGGCCAAACAAATGTTAAAAGAATAGCACCTAGGACTGATATTCTAAATAGGTAGCAATCACTTAAACAGACCCAAGTGAGTCACTAGCCCAACCCCCAAGGGGAAGAGACCCTGTCCTATATTCATGCCTGCTTACTAGGTGACGTCCCCATTTGGTCCTGGGCCTAATCAACTTTACCTGAACAATGGTGCTTGTAATCCCAATGGTTGACCATAGTTTTTTCCCACCCCACTTAGCCTAAAGGAGACCTCTTCTCTACCTTAGTCCCTCATGGTTTGCCCTACAAAAGTCCCTAAAAGAGACAGCTTTCTGGGCAATCCGCTTGGGACCCCCTTCTGTCCCTCTCCGACAGAAGCTTTTCTATCCAATAAAGTTTTTTCCTCAACCTTGGTTTGTTCCTAAAATTCATTCTTCGGTTTTAGAGAACACGAACTCATCAAGGTCAGGTTGGGAGTTTTACTTCCCTGTATCAAAAGATAGGACATAAATTGAGGCCAAGCACAAGTTGGTGGGAAACAAATTATTTGTTATAGTATATGATAAAATATAGATAGACTCAAGTTGAAAATTTGATGAAGGGCTTTTGTGAGACCAATTATGCTATAAGATGACGGGATGGCACTATGCAAAGAGATACTTTCTACCCCAAGTTGGCATTTGCTAACTACCAAGCTGTGCCCAATAACCTAAACTGCAAGGGCCTGAGGGTAACACACTGTTGCTGCTTCCACTGCCCATGACTGATGAGCTGCCACAAATGCTCTCTCTGGCTTCTTGCCATCCCTTCTCTGCAATAAGTAATAAGTAAAATCCTTATTACTACTTTAAATGTTGTATGGACATGGTAGAATTAAAAATGCAACCTTAAACAGTAAATGCTTGCATAGAAATGCCCATGCTCAATCTGGGATGCACACCAAGTTCCTGGTGTAATCAAACTGCTCCATGTTGGAGGGGAAACAAAGTTCTCAAAAGGAAAAAATGTGAAAGTCCAAATTCTGGTCAATTGGACAAAGAAGAAGCCATAGTGTTTCTCCTTTCTTTTCATGTGCTGTTTACAGATAAGAGGAGGAATGTATCTCCTTACATGACCACCACTGTGGCACTTGAATTTTAACATACAAAAATGTATTATGAATTTAAACAAAATTCACTTTTCATTGAGAAAGAATAATGAAAACAGAGGTATGTAGATGGAACACATTTTAAGTGACCATTAATTCATTCTTCATCCAAGGACAAGACAAAATTAAATTTCAAAAGAAACATGGATGTGTCCTCCGAAACCCTTTCTTGCATCCATCATGCTCTGACCTCATGTTAAAATGCGGGAGACAAAGTGACTTCATGAGATAAACAATTGGCCACAATGTAGCAGAAAAATGACATACAACTCTCACTCTCTCCTCTTACTTGCATTTGCACTTGGATTAGTGGATGGCGACCTGCACCGCCTTGGGGGGTTAATGACCCATTCACAGTTACTGCCCCTTCCTCCTTCCTGTAGGTCAGAGCAGGGGGTTCCTGGTCTGTTTGCTGCCCCAATCCACAGACACACCATGAATTCTTCAGTCTTTGCTCTGCATCTTGATGTTTATTTTCCATAAAATATTTCTACATTCATTTTCAAATATACTGATTCATTTTCTCATGTTATTTCTTTAAAACTAAATGAGTGGTAGGAAGATCACTTGTTTTCCAATCACTTGGAACCAGACCTAAAAGACACAATAATGACTACTCCTGAGGTAGAACAGGGTCTCTACAGGTTGGGAAGGGTAGGGAGATGTGTCAGAGAGGGAGGTTGTACCATGCAAACTCATTGAGACAGGAAGCAATGGATGCAATGTTTAGCTCTATAGAGTGATGAAGTATGTAACAATATGTAAGATAGCACGTAAAGGGCTAGAAGACAAGACTTTACAGTTTCTATACAAAAATAAAGGTTTATAGAAAAGAAAATCCTTATTACTCTGATTTTAACATTTTATATCTATGAAACAAGTCACTGTAATTAACCCCATAAATAGGTAAAATTATTTTATATGTAGAAGAAAAAAAGAGAGAAGAGGAGGCAGTTCTTTGAGGAATGGATACTACTGAAAATATTTCATGATCAACATTTAAACACGAGTAGCACTATATTCAGATCTCTATGATTTATTTTTACTAAAATGCATTAACTTATGTTAGTATCCGATATATCATTTTACCACTATTGAAAAACCTTTTCTCTATATATGTATATATTTGATTTTATATACATATTTGATTTTTATATATCAGCACTACAAATGCTCTATTTGAAAGAGGTTCAATTCAATTTTTATTTCCTAATTTAATGTGCCATATAAAAAGAAGTAGATAACACAGGGAAGCCTATATATTTTTTAGAGGGAAAAATCCAATTTTTACTCTCCTTATTTTACTTTCTTTTCCTCCATATCATCAAAAAAACATACTTTAATTTGTCTCTCACTGAGCTGACAACTTGCTTAACTGAATAGCGGCTTTGCCAGCAGAGGCCAGGTAACTCATATCCCTGAAAAATCACTTCTGAAGTCTCTTGGACTCCTACAGCAGCCACCGCAGACGCTGCAGACTCAGTGCTTACATCCAGATGCTAGCTAGAATATATTTGGAGCTTCTCATAAAGCCCATATATAGCTGCTGAAGCGGGCCCACACACCATCAGCTGCCTTAAAATATAAGCATCAAGAACCCAGTCCCACACCTAGATGCAAAAATAGTCTCCAGCAATTTCTCTCTAGATTGTTTGCTCCTGTTACTCCCCTCAAAATATATATTCAAAAGCTTATTACAAGAATTATTAAATCAATCAAAGGCCTACAATTTATGTAAACAAATTGATTCCACACCAGCCAGTTTGATAATAGCCATGGTGAAAGGCAAGGTTTGGGCGCCATGGGCTATTTGTGGTCAGACACCATAGAGAGGGCCACCCTGTGCAGGCAGTAACTAAACAAAGGAGGCATAATCCAAAGGGAGGAAACAAAATCAGCTTTGTAAGTTTGCTTTAGTTTTCTATAGTTATAATGTAGAAGCTAAATGTAGAACGTTGGTATATGAAATTCAGCCAAAAGGCATGGATCACATTTTGCAAAATCTGGAATTGTAGCTCTTAATTTTTTTTAGATTTATTTATTTTATGGTACAGGATCTCACTATGCAGCTTGGACACTTGGTGATTCTCCTGTCTTGGCCGCCCTAGTGCTGGTATTATAGGTGTGTGCCATCATGCCCAGTTTCTGTGGCTGGCTGGGCAGGGGCTGCATGGAATGTGATACTGGGGATTGAACCTGGGTCTTTGCACTTGCCAGTCAGGCACTTAGACTGTTGAGCTGTTTCCCCGACACTGTGGATCTTATCAGTCATGATAATGTTCATCACAATATAGGGACTTTCTTAACTCACAAGTCTGAAAAGATTGTCTGAGGTGGGTAAAAAAGCTTCCCTATGTCTGGTCAATATCTATTAAAGGGTCTAACAAGCACTGTAGGCCTTTGATTGCATAGAATCCAGCTTGTCACACACACATGATCACACAAACCCCTTCAGAATGGTGCCAACTACTTGTTTATGCAGCACACATTGGCAAAGATTGCTGAGAAACCCGGAAAGACTAAGAACGTAGATTTAAAACAGACTGCACTTTGCCAACAGTGAGGAAATGCATGGAAAGACAGGACCACAGGAAAGATCCTGAGGCAGGTGATTCGTCCTTTAAATTGAAAGAAAAGGTGGGATTAAAACAAGGGCTGAGCGCAGAGCTCAGTGTGAAAGCCCTGAGTTCATTCCCCAAACCACAGAACCATGAAAGAGAAAGAAAACCAAGTATTTGAATGTCTTACTTATAAGTATTTTGGTGGGGGCTGGGCAACAACCCCAATGTAATGATAGGCTCAAAATCTTTCATCTCATGCAGTAATGATTCTATAATTGGTGACTCAGGAGAGGAGTAAATCACTGCACAGTAACCTTTCAAAGAACTAAGTGCACTTAATAGACTAAAGGGTTTATTGCTCATTTGCAGCAATTGTGATCAGATGATTGTGAAGTCAGTTTGGGTTTTTGTTTTGTTTTGTTGCATTTAGGGTGCTAGTGTTGTACTCAGTCCTCTTGTGTGGTCTGCAACTAAGCTACATCCCCAGCTCTTATAAAATCTTTTTTTTTGTTATTTTCAATAACCTTACTTCTGATATGGTGAAATGCTCACACTGGCAGCTTTCTAGAAACAGTGCTCTGGCCTCTCCATCAGCACTGCCCATGGGGACCTAAGAGGAGTGGCTCTAGTGGCTTTCTCTCGGTCATACCACAGGCTTTACTATTGGCAAGCAAGCTTAGTAAAGCTAGTAAGGCCAAGTTTATTGGCTGTAAAAGTATCCATCCCAAAGGAAGACTTAACTGCACTCAGGCCCTTAATGGATCACCTGTTGGCTCCATTTCCAATTTAGTCTCATTTTGTGAACTACAAGAGAGTGTTAAACTACTGAAGCTGATAACAACAAATCAGGCAACCACAACACTTCCTGTTTGAAATTACAAACAGTCTACCCAGAAGATAGGTTGCTCAAAATCTTTTAAGATTATTAACTCTTATTAATTGTCATTAACTCTTAGAAATTATGAATTAGCATGTGTATCAGTCTCTAAGCAAAATAAAATAATCAATGTGAATGTCAGTCTTTAATTTTTTTCCACTTTACCTCTCATTGCTACTTTAATCTTCACAAATCAAGATATCAGATATCATCCCTAATTTTCCTAGTAAAAACTTAACTTCCGGTTTTGGTGCCTTCTTGATTGGCCTTCTGCCTTGGATCTTAGGGACCAACCTTTCTTGGTTCTCACATAAGGCAACTTCTGCAATGAATAGGCATTAGTCACACTGCTGCTACCACAGAGCCACTCACCATGACCATTGGACTCAGGCCATGCATTGGCACCTGTGCCCAGAGCTCTGAGTCCACCTGACGTGTTAGTAGCTAGAGTCCTCTAACCAGCGATGTTCACACGTTTGTTGAATGCCTGTCTTCACAAATTCCCTCACACACATAGATGCCAGATGACTTAACAAATGGTTGCTTGCTGCTTCTGTGTTCTTTCTCTTGTTTTTCAAATTGCACAAACCTATATACACATATGTAACACCTAGGGAAGCTACGATGGTTGATACAGTTATGAATTTTTAAGTTGGAGTTCCTTTTTCAAAGTCAAGAATTTTCAACATCACATGTGGAGAAGATACAAGATGGTTTTGCCTTATTGTTACTCTGTCCCCTGAACTGTCACACATTTGCTTCTTGCTTTCATAAAGAAAAATGGGTCCTGGGCATGTTGGCCATAGAACAGACTATCCTGTGTCCATATGCATTAATGTGCAGGGAACATTTGTGTGACTGTCTATGTTGGCCTCAGTCTCCTTGTTCATTAAAAGAAAAAAAAAATCATAATTTATTCAGAAAATTAGAACTGTTTACAAGATCACAACACATGACAAAGGTCAGTATTAGATGATTATATTATTAATATCTAGTAGTCATGTTAAGTCAATGTAGTATGATTTAAAAATGTAGGACTCTCATTTAAAGAACTGAGTAAAAGGATCCTTTTCATTCTTGCTCCTTAAATTCTACTGCATGTGTCTATATATCTCTAAATCCTCTATTCTTATCAATTGTATTTGTCTCCTAGAGCTTCAATAGAAAATTATGACAATCCTGGCCTACTACAGTAGCAAAGAGTAGCGCCCCTCACTGTCTCAGCAGCCAGAAATCTAGGACTGTGGTGCCACTGTCCTCCGTGCACCCAGAGCTGTCCATGCCACTGCCTGCGCATGCGCGGAGCTCCAAGTATTTTCTGTTTGTGGCTGCCTCAGCCTAATTCTTCAGGTTCTGTTATTTCACGTTTCTTTTTTTTTTAAATCCTGCTTCTCTTTTTCTCTCTTCTATAAACATATTTGATATTGGATTTAAGTTCTTGCTGGACAACCCAAGATTATTTCATTTCAAAATCCTTGAAGACAATTTCCAAACTTCTTTTCCATATAAAGCCACACTCAAAAGATTCTAAAGTTTAAAACATGGACTTATGAGTGTGGTCTTGCTTAACACCACAAGAGACTTCGTTTTCACCAAAAATCTCTACATGCTACTTTTTAATTCTTAATTTAACCACAACATAGAAATTTGTGTAAGTATTTGAAGGGACACTATGGAATATGTATAAACACAGGTAAACTATTTATTCATGTTTTTATACACAAAGTATGTACTGTTTCTGAAGGGTTGCTTCCAATATTGTGATTAAATTATTTCATATTTCTAATCTCTTCAAACAGAAGTCATACTATTATAAACAATTAAAAGAAATACGTTTGCATAATTTAATCAGATTTCTGCAGATAATGTTGCAGAGTTAAAGATCAGCCAACAGCATAAAACACAACGTCATGGCACTTCTTCCTGGGCTAGAGTCCCCTGGAAAGAGATTCATGTCTGCTGTTCACAGTTAGTATCCCTTTAACTGATCTAACACCATCAGGCAGATTTCACTGGGAGAAAACTGTTTTATTCTTAATGTTGTTTCAAAAGAAACAAACAAACATTTTGATAATTACAAAACTTATGTTTTCTTTCGGGGGTGTTCCGGGAATTGAACTCAGGACCTTGTGCTTCTCAGGCAAGTGCTGTGCCACTGAGCTAGCTCCCTGGCCATAAACCTATGCTTGCATATGAGTCAAATATACTGTAAGAATCATGGCTGACATTATTTCTTTTTCACATTTGCACTGACTGAATCCCTTTGGACAGGTGAGGGGAGAATAATGGGCTAGGGCAAACATTTTCCTGGTTGCACTTTTGAAGAAAATCTGCAAGAATTTTATATAACTGTATCCTAAAGGATTATATGTTAAAGGTCTCTTCACAAACCTAGAGGTTCTTTCTAACTTCCCAATTCATAATTTGTTTGTTACAGAATCATGCTACGACAGTTCACACTTATGGCGATCCCCCTGTCTCAGCCACTCCAGTGCTGGGATAAGAGCTGTGCGTCACCACACTTGGTTTCAGTGGCCCATTCAGTGCAGGACTGGAACAGCACGCAGTGCTGGGGGTTGAACTTGGGTCCTTGTGCTTGCCTGGGAGGTTGAGTTATTTACCCAGTCCCAAAGTTTTCATTTTCTGAGTCATGTTTTATTTAAATGCACACTGTGTTCTTCTTGACTAATAAATGGGGAGTCAATGTTTGAGATATTTGGAGTTATAGTTCTTAAGTCTTTTGGTGAGATCAAATGAAGACTAACAGGAAAAGTAGAAAAGTGGTGATATTCAACTTAACGTGAATGCATGTCCTTTGTTCCTGTTGGAAGTTCTAAGTTAAAAACCCCGTCCAACTTTCTGAACTTTCTGAACTTTCTGAACAGCTTAGCCTACCCTGCCTTAAATATGACTGGGACACTTACTGTTATCCGACTCTTGGATGGACCTTCATTGATGCGTCTCAGCTCCTGTCATTTGCTTTAAAACATTAAGCATGGAAGAATAATCCCTCTGCATATGACTTTCTAGTTGCGGTTACAAATGATGCTTCTGCTGAGGAATGTGCCAGAGGCTGTTTGGAATTCTAGGTCGAAGTGCATAAACGATGACACCTCGAGCCCCGTATCACCTGCATCACAGACACGGTGAACAAAACATGATTGCGTGCCTGCTTGTCACTTCTCTCAAGATGAATGCAGTTGTAATGTGTGGCCAACATGTGGCAATCACAATACGACCTGTATCACTCTATGAAGCCTATCAGGAAAACATTATCAGAAGCCTTGGGAGTCTTCTCTGCTTTTTATTCTGTGCTTGTCAGTTGCTGAGTTCCTTAAAGAGAGAGTATTTTTGTAACCAGTTCTTGGCATAGGGTATTTTCAAAGTAAACACATGTTAAGACCTAGATAAATTAATAGTTCCTACCCAGTGTCATTCTGTCATTACAGAAATTCTCAACTCTGGCTGTACATTTAAATCACCTGAATAACGTTAAAATTTCATCACCTGATTCTGCTCACCCCATTTGCCTAGGGTTTATTTTAGATTTTAATATCACTTTGATTCTATTTTCCTGATCATCCTGGTATCTTTTTAGGTAATACTGCAGCAAATATATTGTGAGTCATAAGCAAACAAGAATTGGTAGTTGGATATATTCTATGCTGAAATCTACTGAAACTGAGATTTTAATTTAAATTTTATCTATAAATGTACAAGTATTTGAATGTGTCCTTTATTTTTACCTTACTAGTTAGCATCTGAATAGATGGTCATATTAGCTTTTCATTCAAGCTAATGAGCCTTAGGGACCAATTGTAAGGAATAATCACAACCTCTGGCTCATTTTGGCTAATTGAGTATTTATGAATGATCAAGGTTTATAGTTCAAGTAAAGAAAAGAAACACACATTACACTAACAGAACTGGCCCAAGCCTGGAGCCTGGCAGCAGAAGCCCAGGAATTCCACTGCACATATGGTAATCTCAGGCCAACGAGGAGAATCTACAAGGTGTCTTTCAGAATAGCTTTGGGAACTGGCAAAGTCTCACACCATTTAGTAGGGCAAAGCAAAGTTCAAGTTAGCAACTAAACAAGCACAGCTCCTCTCACTGTGACTCAGCTAGCCTGGTCATGAAATAGCCTTTGGGGTTGTCTGAAACACACAGATTTCCTCACTCTTTTCCTCTATACCAGCATACTTCTTTTTTCACAACAGGCTATTTGAAAGCAATATTTTACAAACACACACCTTGGTGGCCAATCTGTGACAGTGGTCTGCACAATGACTTTGAAACAGACCTGTAAATCTTTCACCAGAATATCATCATGTCCTTCATACCATCTGTTGATGACAAAGCACATTACAGTGCCATTCCCCTCAAATCTGGCATTAATATTGCCCATTTCACCCTCTGTAGTTGAGAAAAATTACTCTTCCCATCACCCTTCCCAGGTGTGTCTAGGACACCACTTATTTTTACCAGCTATATCATCTTTGTGAGTCCTGTTTTCCTCAGCTTTCCACTCAGATGGAGTAGTGGACACAACACATTGCCTTGACCCTTGTTTTCTCACAGAGATGAGATTGCTCTCTATGTCACCATGCTTACTGAGTCCTAAGGAATGTCAACACAACATTTCTATGGTCTCTGGATATGATCCTGCTCTGACTGAAGACTCTCCTGCTTTGTATTTCCCACTCAAGCTAACACCTGGCCCCAGAAGAGGCATGGTGCTCTCTCCATCTGTATGCATCTCAGGTGAGTCATGAGCTCTGTCACAGAACCCAACAGCCGCTGCCAGTGCTTCATTTAAAGGAAAAAAATAAATAGCAACAGCACCTGTCAAGTTCCTTCTGCAGAGCCTAATGTAAATGAAGGTGATTCCCACAGAAGACAGTCTTTAATGAGTTCAAAAGAGTTCTACAACAATGCTTGGATTTAGATTCTTCTTTAGCATCTCTCACCTGGAGTCCAGATCCAGACACTGAGTGAAGGAGCAGAAGAGTTTCCCACAGGTGAATCCTAAAATGTAAATTGTATGCAAAGACTAGGAAATGTGAACAGATTGAACAAACAGATTGACTCTCAAGGAGAACGCTTGAATTTATGTATCCTAGAATCATGGCTGCGTGGGTTTGTGAAGTTAGGTAAATCTTAACTTTCTTCAAAGGCTTTCCAGTCCACCCCTTTCCACATTCAAGGGACAGTAAAAAATTTAACCCTTTATTCACCAGCCCTCAATTACAAATGCAGCAAGCCTGAGTCTTTCATTTACTGACCTTCTCTGAAACATTAAATTCCTCCATACCTCCTTCTACAGGCCATTAAAACACACACAGGGAAGAAAGTCACAGACTGAAACAGGGTTGACAGCCTGGAAAATTGGCTTATAAGTAATTTAAAAGCTCTACTTTACTTCTTAAATTATACTGGAAATAAGAATTTTTAACATAGTACTTTGGAAAATGTTTGATTTCATATTGTTACGGTGTAGGAAACTTTGGTTAGTATAATGAAAATAGGTACATTCAAAAGAGAAAATTATAATTTTTTTAAATATTTCTGTCCTTTTAATTATAGAAGTATTTCCAGGATGACTCTTTGCATTCAGAAGAACTATTCAAGTTCAGCACACAGAGTGGAAACACTTACACCTACTCCACAACTTACCACTGTAAGTTTTGTAACTTACAATGTAATTTTGTGTGTGTGTGCTTTTTATGATTTGCAAAATTGGATGTAAAAATGAATGTGGATTTATTCTACTCAAGAAGTAAAGAACAATGTTATGCCCAATCACATCAATGTCTGAAAACTATTTTCTCAGTAGAAGAAACAGCTCAAAACAGCATATATTAGATACTACCATTTGTATTGACAGGGGAAAGAGTCCTTTTTGAGAAAAACCAGACTAGAGGTGTTTTGAAGGTGAAGGAGAGGAAGTGACTGAAATCAGGATCAAAGGTGTTTTTGGAGGTGTAACAGGGTTAATTTTTACCATTTACTATTTCATTGTATAGTTTAATGTAAATTAAATCACAATATGCTGATTTCCTACAATGTAATAGCCTAGGAGTTCTTTACCTGGGTCCATCACAAATACTGTACTGGAGTCGGGGCACGCAGCACGACTATCTTAGCTCCTGTCCAGCGAGCAAAGGATCTGTGTTTGTTATCCTAGGTAACACACGCTGGGCCGGCCCTGTGCAGAGCCAGGCCATCAAGTCTGGGTGTGGTGGTGCTCGCCTGCAGTCTTAGGACTGGGGAGACTGAGACAGGAGAATCACTATGAGTTTGAGCCACATAACGGGAACTTGTACCAAATAAATAATTTTTAAAAATGTTTAAAAAATATGTACTGAGTTGGAGATCTCCTTGCTGGTGTGCTGTAGAATTTAGAATGAAAGAGTCAATGTGATTTATAAGGCAGACATGAGTCAAGACGTGGCCAAGCAGGCTATTGGGGCCACATTAGGGTGACAGTGATAGAAAATGCAACAACGCTAATAAAGTAGAGATCACAATATGATACAGCATCATCTTTCCCTGGGATGTTCACTGCCTCCACAGGCCAGTGTGGAGGACAGAAGAGCACGATAATGCAAGAAAAGTGTCCCACACCCACTGGCGCACTAGGGCCAGCAGCAAGGGTGTTCTGTTGCAAAGTCATCACTTGCTGCTTTTGCCCTACAAATGAAAACTGCATATTATTTTCAGAATTATCTCATGAGTCCCTTGTCTTTTTTTGTGGGGGGTGGAACTGGGGATTGAACTCAGACCCTTGCACTTGGCAGGGAAGTGCTTATTCTATGAGCCATCACCCCAGTCCTAACTTCCTTGTCTTGATTTATTTCCCAATACTGTTACACTGAGCGTGTTTCTGTCTTATATATTCCCTTTAGCATTATTTGAAAGTTAGCTAAAATAATTTTAATCCACTCACTAATTTTTTTTTCTTTGTTGCTCAGAATTTTTTTTCCATTTATTTTTATTTTATTGAAATACAAATGTCAATCAGACAGTTTCAAAACAACATAACCATACAGAGTCGATGAAATAATACATTGCAAACCGTTTTCGTAACGTTCTGGTATTGTACAAGGTGCATACATGAAATTATATTTACAGGTTTTTTTATAGCTGAATTATATCAAAGATTCAATAATTATTTACCTAGTGGATGACCATAGCACTAAAAGCCGACATAATATCCTGTCCCACCACCAAAAGTGCAGATCTTGCCTCTCATAGAATTATGTAGAAGCACAGCATTATCTATCCCAACTGTACTGTCTATACACACACAGGATGATTTTTTCTTTCTACAAACCTTCCTTTGTCTACACCTGTCAAAAGTGGGCACTCCATTGACATTCAACTACCTTAGGTGCTTGAACTCGACACCACAATCCAACACAGTCCAGCATTCTGCAACCATAGGGAGTTATTCAAAGAAATTGTCGACCATATCCATTTACAGCTCAGCTTAATATTATGGGCTCACGATGTATACTTCATTTTTATAC
>PVKA01015801.1:0-10638 GCA_004027165.1 Ctenomys sociabilis
AATTTCATTATTTCCTACTCTTTTTAATATGTTTCTCCATTATTATTGGGTTTGACAAACCCTATTTTGGGAACCTGGTTTTAAGGGTTTGACCATATACTGTTTATATGAGCCTGTGCCCTCATCTATGAAGTAATGATAATCAGCCTCACTTCTGGTTTTTCGTGGATCTTGTATGAGATCTGCCTAAAGCACTGCAATGGGCTACTGGAGAATTTCCAAGTTTCATTGTAAGCAACAATGACAGGGCACTTAGTGATTCATACTCTCCATCACGATGCCTGTTCACTTATGTTTATTTAATGCTGAAAATTTTTTTATTTCACTTCTTGAGAGAATGTGCACCCCAGGAATATCTCAGAAGAATCAACATGATTTGAATTTATACTCTGTTGTGATTAATTTACATCCAAACCCTTCTTCAAGGAAGTCCACAGAAAGAACATACACATTTAGGAATATCTTCCTAGCATATATTAAGTAAAAGTATATATATGGAAGAAACTATAATCTAGTTGTTCCACAATATGAGCAATATTTTTCTGCCAGTCATAGTCCTAGAGAAAGACTTCCAAGACTGTGTATACATTAGAGAGAAAAAAATTAACACTTTTAAGAAAATTCCTGAGGTCTAACGCACCTTTCCAAATGGATCAACAAAAAGTTGTACCAAAAACTTATAATAACTTTTTTAGGAAAGCATTATACATCTCTAAATGAAACATCTGTGTACTAAAACTGAAGTGTGAGATTTCTAAATTAAATAATTTAATTTTCCCAGCTTTTAATTCTGACTTAGATGGATAAGAATGTGTATAACACCAAATTTTTTATTGTAGACAATGAAAATTAGTAAGCTTATTTTTATTTGAGCATTCTTGGTCCTGCATGGTCTCTGGATCGTCATTATAAATGGGAACGCTCATAGTAAAGGACAGAAGACATAGAAGGTACCAGAGGTTGGAATAAATCTCTACTAATTACATTAAATAACCAGAAAATGAACTTTCTGAATAAGCCCCAGACGGCACCTTATTTTGCTCTACGACTGTTTTCCCTGAAGTAGAAGATAAATTGAAACAAATGGCAGCAAATAAGCAAAAGCATAGTTCAGGCTACGGGAGGGTTCTGTTCGTTTGGCTTCACTTAATTGCAGTTTTGTTGTATTTCTGCACAACGCCATTTTCCTTACCATAACTCTGCAGATTACCAGAGTGGACTATTTCATGCACAATTTATTGCAGAGACAGGCAGTATTTATCAGTTCCTTCATGGCAAAGAAGAATCATCTGCTTGAAGGCCATCACTCACGCTGCTGCCAGCAGAGGTGAAGAGCAGAATAACAAAAGAAAAGAAGAGAGCCCCTGCAAATACCAGGTCCGGGCTAACTTCATTAATTTCAGAATTATGGGACTTTTAAAAATGGGGGGAAATAGCCAACCTTTGCGCAGAACATCCTCGCTAAGAAAGAGCCCAAGCCTTGCCTCATTCATCATTGTTTAGAATTAGCTTTCATGCACTTGACCTTAACCATCACTCTTTTTGTCAAGCTTCGGTGTCAACACAAAAGAAATTGGTTCACGGATGAAAGTACTGAGTGTGCATCTGAAGGCACTGCTTTCGGGCGTTGCCTTCTCACAGTGAGGGATCAATTAAAACCGAGTGGAGCAGATTTCTCTGGATATCTGGGTCGTGGCTGCGGAATGCTATGGTTTGGGCATGGAAGCATTTAACTGGAGAAGAGAGAAGCTCGCGGCCCGTGCACAAGCAGACCAGGCATGTGTGTCATAAGCTGCGGGATGTAAACACATTCAGCATTGGACACAAAAGGACAAGGACACAAGAGACCGTCTGTCATGTCATTACCTGAATATCTAGCTGTATTATTTATAAACCAACTTGCAGCAGATGTTGTCTTTTTTAACACAAATTCTCCTTCCAGGGCATTATGCATGAGGCCTAATTGTAAATGCCTATATTGTTTCTTTCCCCTACTGATTTATTGTTCTATAGACATCTACACGGGAACGCAATGTGGAACTGTGCTGTTTTCTCTATTAATTATTTTCACTCTTTGATTACTAATTTCAGAAGACAAACTTTTCACTGTTGACCTCCTCTGGAGTGGGTTGTTTTACAATGAGACCGTGTTAGGGAAATGAGTCCCCTGCGAGAGTGGAAGGGCACACAAACCTTGTGTCTTATTTACATGGACCCAGCACACGTCTCCCAGTCATGTGCCTCTTAAATCTTTATCTACTTGTGAAAAAATGATCCTGGGCCTAGGTGCAGTAACTCCACTGGAGTCATTGCACAATCCTGGACTTATGTATGATACTAGAATCAAAGCCTGAAAAAAGTCATTCCCTTTAGGACAATAGAGTGTTTATGCATATCCTCATGTGAAATATATATAACCATTCAATGCTATCCCAGACACACTATAGATGCTCAGAACTTTGGACCACCCTTCCTGTTTAGAATCTGACAGTTTCCAAAGTTTTAATGAGTGAAAAAGTTTTTTTTGTAATGAGTAGAACTTTGGAGGAGACATTGGAATTCTTTTCCAGAGACAATTTTAATCCTTTGTTGTCTTGTGATTTGGTTTGTCCTTTTCACAGCATGCTGGTTTATGTGTGATTTCCCCACCTACCTGCTCCCTGGGAGTGAAAGAAAAGCTCTGGGGGAAGCACCCAGGAAGCATGGTTCCTCTTCCTTCTGCTTTCTCTTCCCCACAAAAGAGAGGGTTGGCTTTCTACATGTCAGAACTGAAAGGAACCATCCAGTGGCCACTAGAGCTATTGTCCTGAGTCCTGGAGGGGAGACACCAGTGGACAGCATTTGTCACCTGCTTCACCCAACTCTGGTCTCTGCCTGGGTCTCATACCTTCCTCAGCAGTCCTTGCTGACCTTGGCTGAAGGGGCTAGCCTCAGATTTGGGAAGCTTGAGACAGGCTGTCACCCCAGTGCAAATCTCTATTCTGACACTCAGACCTTTGTCACTTAAGTGACCACCCAGTTTGTGCCAAGATGTATCATGAGCTGAGAAACACTGCCCCCTGAGGACACATTTCATTTTCTTTTGAGAACCTTCATTCTTAGGGAGTTCTTAATTGCAGTGAAGCTCTGTTTGGAGAAGGTTTTGTGATTTTCAATGTTCTGTCTGATGAGCTTTTTGGATCTGCACAGAAGTTAACTATTCTTTCAAGTACCACATGTTGAATTCCTTAATGAGGTTGTCTGGGGTTACAGGGCTACATTTTGTTCCTAAGCACAGGACAGATAGTTGCTTTTGCCCTCTGTTAGGGGTTGCTCTGCACCCCCCAAGGTTGTCAAGGGTGAGCAGAGGTCCTTCCAGCCTGGCAGATTCCAAGTGAGCCAGTGGGGTGGGGAAGGGCTGTTGGGAAGAGATTGGAATGCACTGGAAACAGCTCCTATGGACAGTCCATTCTTCTAGATAACTGAGTTTTCCTACTCTAATTTCTCAGTCTGTTCTTTATTCTGATGAAACTATTCCATTTTGGATATTAAATGCCAGGACTCTCAGGCCAACTTCTGCTCTTAGGGACATCCATGTGCTCACAAAGGATTGAAGAAGTTGTGTGTATATATATGCTGGCCTCCCTCTCTTCATCCTCAAACTTCTCACCTGTCCCTTAGCATGGGGACAGAGACATGGAAAGTAGTGACTAGACACTATCACAGTTGTTAGGGTCATGGTTGGGTATCGTGATACGTCCTGCTTGTAAAATCAAATGTATCAATCACCATCTATGTTGCAATTCTACATTCCACTGCAAACCATTGAGCCGTTTTGCTTTAAGAAGAGGCGACCCTGACACCCCTGCCCTGCGGTGAGTGTGAAGGGTTCTCCATTCTTACATCCACCCACTCATGTGTCCAACATCTATTCTCTACTCCAAGGGTGAAAACATGCTAAAATACATTTTCAGTGCCTGCTACTTTATTAGGCCTACAGTGATTTCTGTTTTAAGGTGAGAAATGCTGGGTATTGCAGAATAGTTACAAGCACCAAATTTTGAATTACATTTCTGGAAGTAAAAAGCTTTGCTTAGTTTCATGGTGCAAAATGTGAAAGTATTTATTGTGAAGTAATTCTACCTTCACAAGAAGTTGTAGAATTCCTGCAGAGTGGACCCATGAACCTTCTGCCCATCTTCCCCTGCTGGTACCATCTGATTAACATCAAAACCAGGAACCAGAATCACCTGTGCCAGTATCAGGATCAGGTCTCATCAGCGTTCTCTGTACTTACCTGGATCACCACACATTTCTGATCACCTGGTATATGGAGTGCAGGTCAAGGCTACTACCTGGCATCTGAGCAGAGCCTACTGCACTTTTTTAGATGAACACCTTCCTCCCAAGGGGCCATTTATAGAAGCTTCTAAATTGGGCTAGCTTTCCCAAAATCTGAGTCAGCATTTTGTCTTTCTGTCTGCCTGCCTGCCTGCCTGCCTGCCTGTCTGGCTGCCTGCCTGTCTCTGTCTCTGTCTCTGTCTCTGTCTCTGTCTCTGTCTCTGTCTCTGTCTCTGTCTCTGTCTCTCTCTGTCTCTGTCTCTCTCTGTCTCTGTGCTTCTCTGTCTCTGTCTCTGTGTCTCTGTCTGTCTGTCTCTCTCTCTCTCTGTCTGTCTTTCTCTGTCTATCTCTTTGCCCTGTCTTCTTGGTATTTGAAGAACCCAGGAAAATAGTGTTTGGTATGCAGCAGTGATGAAGGGGATGAGAAGACCTAGTCCTTGTGGCTACGGATTAATTCCGTGTGTGACTGCCTCCAGAGAAGTGCAGATAGGAATGGAATCATGTGAAGCAAAGAGGCTCCAACACAGAAGAGACTACGTCTGCAAGCAGTGTAGCAGCCAAGGTGCATGAGGGAGAGAAAAGCTAACCTGTGACTGGCACATGCTTTGCATTTTCCAGCACAGTTAGGTGTGCTGGGTCAGAGTATTGGGAGCCAGAACAAACTCTAAATTCCTGCTCCAGCGCTTTGAGTCTAAGCTCCCTGCTGGTCAAACCCAGGAGTCAGGAGGATCTCAGGAAGATCCAGGCAGAGTAGTGGGGTGGGGAGGCTCACAAGCTCCAGACTGACTTCAGTGGATCAGCAGCTCTGAATAGCAGCTTTTGACATCTCAGTGGGTTGTGAGGGAGGTGTGGTCATCACAAATGAACAGACCACAGTGGGTGCAGGAGACCTCTGCAGGGCCCCTAATCAATTACTAAAAACACAGAGAGGGTCCAGAGCAAGTGAGTGGAGGAGACAGATGCATGCTGACACTCAGCGGTGTTGCTGGGCACCAAAGGGGAAGTTGGGAGATTTTCAACTTCACAGAGGACAGGAGGCGGTTTCCTTTCATCAGCCGTTGCCCTCAGAAAACAAAACAGAAACCAGGAGAGAAACACTGCCTATGGAAAAAAAAATATACATAAAGGCTGAAAAGGAGGAAGTGAGAGGAATGAAATTCTGCTTTTATGAAATAATTTAATACACTCTTGAATGCCCAGAGGGCCTAGGCACTATATTATGTGTTACCGAGAGGTTGGTATCTCCCAAAGGGGATATGAAATGAGAGATGAATATTATGAATCATCCCTATTTGCTACATGTAGGAAACTGAACAAAAGTGAAAATGAGTGATTTTACCTCCAGGTTCACATGCAGTGGCAGCCACAGGGGTGGAAGTGACAGACCAATGTGTGAGGCCCTGCAGAGCTAAGATGTCCCCAGCAGGTGGGAGTTCCATGTGGCTGAATGGAATTACCCTTGGCCTGAGAACCCTGTGTGCCCCATAGCACAGGCTGACTGTCTTCTGCCAAAGAACCCTGTGGGTGTCACTAGGTCATGACCCTGTCCTGGGTCTTGTGCACTTCCAGGTTACTGTTCGGCCCAGGCTTGCTCCAGTTCACTGACAGTGACTCTAAAGGATTCAGGTTAGGGAGTTTAGAGAAAGGAAGGGAGCATCAGATCAGTCCATTTAGTTCCTTCTCATAGCCCCAGGGCCCAGAATGATGCCTGAGGCCCAATATCTGTTTGTGAGATAAAGGAAGAGATCCTATGCTGTCTTCTTCATGCCAGCCCTGGGAAAGCTCTCCCAAAGGCAGTTCCACACAGGTTTTATGTGTGTCCTGAAGGGGTAGGAGGAAGTTCTTTGACCAAATAAATATGGGAGATGCTAAATTGGAGCTTTATTTCACAAGGATTTTGAAAGCCTTTACTAGGAGGATGTGGCTTGCAAATCCCCAAAAGGCTACAGATTTGCCTCCTCTACTCAGAGTAACTAGATTTTCCAGTGGAAATCCTTGCCCTTCCCTATCGAAAGTGGTGTTTGTTGCTTGGAAGAAGCTTGAATCTTGCCTTTGAGCAGCTCCCAATCTCCTGGTGGTCATTTCCATTTAAGATCTGCCAAGCACCATCTCAGTCTTACCTATTCTTTTGTCTGAGATATCAATCACATTCCTATACAATTAGGAATATAACTGTCAGTTATCATACCCCAAGGCATTTTCGCTCTCTCTGGATCCAATGCTGTGTTCACTGAGTACCTCATCTGACTTCTGTGGGCATCCACTGGATTCTGTCCACTAGGCAGCCTGCCACATACCCACCGATGTTCCAGCCTCCCAGAAGGCAGTCAGGTCTAAATCGAAGCAAGAGCTGGTGCCTTGCTGTCTAAAGTCAAGGTCGGGGCAGAAACCTTAAAGCCAGTTCTGTTCTCAGTAATTCTGCCCCAGTAACAGAAGTCTGAAACCTGCCACCATGCTCATTATTGACACAGAGATGAATAACAAAAGAAAATTGCTCTTTCAACCCCACAGCCAGGATGTACCTGCATAAAAGTCATCCCAGAATTGTCCTCATTGTCAATGTGTGGCGTTCAAAGTCTCCATGTTTCAGCCTCTGTCTCCCACACACAGGGCCATGCATTCTCGCAGACAGTGGCCTCCACCTTTGCTATGGTTGGAATAAATCACCAGGCCCCTCATACCGAAGGGAGCTAATTGCAGTTGGAAATACTCCAGGCCCTGGGGTTTGTTTGGTCAAAGCTGTGGGCAAGGCGAGGGTAACACAACATCCGCTTTCATGAAATAGACATTAGGAATCATGGGCTCTGTGTTACCTAATTTATAATGGATCCCACACACCTCCACCCTGCCTTCCTTTGCAGGCAAAGGATGTGAAGAACCATGGCAGTATTTTTCCTTTAGATATAACAGTCTGTCAGTATCAAATTCTCTCAGTCAGTGGGGAGCATATAGTGTTGATTTACTGAAAATCTGGGATTATGTCTGCTCTGTGGTGAGTGTAGATTTAAGAGAGGAGAAGTAAGGGGTCTCGGAAAGGTGAGGAAAAATACAAATGAAAGCTAGCAAGGAAAAAATAGCTTGACAGTTAAGATACCACGCAGCTACCATCAAAACCTTCTGGAAAAGAGAAGCCCAGAAACAAACACACACAAGCACACACACACAAACTCACACCCCTGTCTGTTTCTAGTCCCATGTACTGGAGGGCTGGCAACCTTTTCAATTAACCTCTTTCTCTTTGGGGCCTTAGGAATGTGTCGATGAAGCCTTAAATACTGTCATGTTTCACAGTGGAGAGAAATGGTGACAACAGATAGAAAGTTTTGCTTTGGTGTTAAAGAATTGGCTTAAGAAAAGACTTGTGAGGCCTACAGAAAGAATCCTTCCTTTCACGGGCCCTTTGACACTTGACTACTTTCTTGGACCTTTTTGTCACTAACATTTCATTATCCCGTGTCCCTTGTCTCCTGCTCTCTCTCTCTCTCCCCTTTGCCTCAAAATAACTGTCACCCAGCACTACTGCACTTCAGGAATAGTGCCTGGCAGCAACTCTGTGTTTCTTCTTTTCTTCTTCCTCCTCTTTGTCCCCTTTGAAGCAGAATACAATGACTACAAGGAATTAAGACGGAGAAGGAAAACAGCAATAATACCTAGAAGTTATAGAGAAGCAGCTTTCCTTCTCTGGGACAGAGACACAGATACCCACTGAGGAAAAATAGGGTGTGGCAAGTGCTGGTGACTGAACTCCACATACTGTGCCACTAAGAGTATCTCAGAAGGAAGAAGAAAGGGGAAAAGAACAGTAAAGAGGTGTCATTAATATGTAGGAAGTTTAGAAAGTACTACAGGGCTATACATTTATGAGAGTAGTGTCTTCTTCGTCTCATTTTTTAAAAATCATACAGCTGTCATTTCCCTGTTTGGGGTTCCCAGGTGCTTTGCCAAGTGGACTCTTAGGGTGTGGCTCACCATGGCACGTCCCCTCCATGGTGGGGTGCAGTCACACATGGGGAATCCCGATTTCTGCAGGAGCATCGCACTGGTGTAGGTGATTCCCTTTGCCCACCATCATTTTGGCATATGTCTGTTGTCTTGAGTCTTGGTTGGCAGCAGCTTTTTCTCAGTGTTCCAGTTTTCATGAGAAACAACAGGACCAGCGTAGATATCAAGCCTACTGAGGCCCCTGGTAATGGTGGCCTTAGCCATGGGACCCAGAGGACTGGTGGGCCCTGAGCTTGTAGAGGGCCCTTTAAAAATGTAGCCTTAGGGACTTCTCTCACTTTGTCATCAAAATCCAGGAAGAAGCTGGGAAATCAGAAATAAATCAACAGTAACTCCTCTCATATTCTCTGCCTACTGCACCCAGCAACAAAGCCTGCCTTCTTTGCATTTCAAAAGAGGCTGCTTTCTCTTTAAAAAGTAGGCTCTACTTGGTCTGATGTGGCTGCCTTTATCAACCATGAAGTTCTCAGCAAGGTGCTGTTAGTGCCTGATTAAACCTCACACCAACCCATGTCCCCCGTGGTAACCCAGAAGACATCCGCTGAGACCCGAACGCTCATTCAGTTTAATTGCGCCGGCTCTCGGTGATGGCCGGATTTCTGCCTCTCAAGGCTTCGAATGGAATTCCATGTGATCAGATGAACTATCTGGGTGTCTTGACAGATCTGAAATATGAATATGGAGATGGCATCGTGCTCTACAGCGACATTTGAAACCCCAGTGGTAAAATATGATGTGAGGATTTAGGAGTGTTTGTGTGTGTGCGATTCACATCTAATGCACTTCCTAATAAAACACTAATTACTAATAAATCAGATCCAGAAAGGGAACTATGTGCATGTGTGTACACATGTATGTATGTATGTACATTCAAGGTACACATGTGTGTGAGATATGCACATGCATTGTGTGTACATAGGCATCTTATTTAGCTATCTGAGCAATCCATGTAAACAGTATCTCCTTACATAGATCTGTCTTTAGATTCTCGCATTTCTTAGGCTAATAGGATAATAATAATTTGTGTTTACAGAGCATCATACTCCAAGGAATTCAAACACTGAAAATATTTGTTTTTTTTTTCTTTCCTTCCTGCAGCAAACGAAGAAATAAATGATGCTGCACAGTTTTATTTCTAGAAACTGAAAATAAAGCATAAAGACAGATATGAGTGAGATCTGAAAACAGCCATTTTTGGAAATTTGCTTCCAATTCCTGCTTTGTTCAAAGGAAAAGCAATCAAGGGACAAGTCAGGCAGGATCCCTAGTGAACTGCAGCCTGCTGGATTCCTGCATTTACCTTCCTGTCTGCTGGAAAGGTATTGGCCCTGGAGGACAAAGTGATGGAGACATCCACATGGCTCAGCCTCCAGCACTCATACCACACCCCCTGCCTTGCCCCAAGATTTGTCAGGCCATGAAGACAGTGGCAGGGATCTAACAGCCTGAGATCTGCTGGTCACGTGGCATCTTCCCCGTCCTCCCAAGCTCTCCATTGTTGGCACAGACCTGCTATACTTCCGTCCAAGTCACAGGCGCTCTATCAATTTCTTCTCCAACCTTACTCTGAGTAAATATGTGATTTCCATTAGGCTTTTTGAGATATGTAAAATATACAGACTCCCATTATCACCTGCAGGACCTCAGGGTGTCTGGGGACCCTTTCTGGGAATCATTCCTAGGCCCAAAATGAGTTTGAAGATAGAAATTATTGCTAGGGGGAAAAGAACTCTTGCTGTAGCAAGATATTTAAAAGCAAAAATACCATCCCATGTGTGTAGGTCAGGGCCTAGTAATGGAGAGAAGGACATGTTTAAAATGAGAGTAGCTGGTAAAGCAAAATATGCACAACTGAAACATGGCAGAAAAGGGGAATCATGTCAGTTTATAGAGGAGACAGTTCTGCTATGTTTATCTGTTCTCTGTGAAATGACATTTCTACTCAGCTGAGCGTTTGGAACAGAAGTTCCCAAAACTTCATTTCAGTTTTGGCAATTATTCCAAGAAGATACAAAGAAAAGCAGGTGATAGTTACCTGAGTGACAGACATTGTGTGACAGAACTAAAGGAAGCCCCACGTGTGCACATTTTTATTAATTGATGTCCTTTTTTTTAGTACAATATGGTGGAAAAAGCATAAATTTATAACCAGGCAAATTTAATTGTCCCAAGAATGGAAACCTAGGGCTTCATCCCAACTTGGGTTAAAAGAGAATTTGCTGTACTCTGAAAAAATCCTGACTTGATTCTGCCATTACTCAAGTAAGGTTTTAGAAATGGTCTTCAATCTCCCTTTATATTTATTATTAGTTCAGT
>PVKA01015801.1:10738-29458 GCA_004027165.1 Ctenomys sociabilis
GGTGGGGGGGGGGGTGCCTCTGTGCAGACACTGTGCGGATCTAGGGAAGATCTGCATCCCTCACCTCAATACTATTAAAATTAGTTCCTAGAAATAGATAGAAATGTACAAAGATAAACCCAGTTGTCTTGGGAATAAAAAGAAAGGACTAGCAATAATACTTATTTTCCACAATTAGTTAATGCAAAGAAGACTAGCTAATGGGTAAAATTCTGATTTTATTTCATTTGTGGAGTATCCTCATGCCAAGTGTAAACCTAGATGGCCTTTTAAGTGAATGTCTTATAATTTTGGCCCACTATGGACTGTCCAGAAGGAGACTAGTATTTCTCCAAAGGGGAAGCCACTCAGAAATAACCATGGCCTTATGGAGATACCAACCCAGTGTCTCCTGCAGAGGGTGCAGTGCACACAGGAACCCAAATCCACCTTCAGGATGGAAGGCCCCAAGGCCTAGCCTGAAATGAGGGAAAGGAAATACGGTGCCTAGGTGTTCAGGAATTGTGCCTTGCAGCCAGCCCCACGAGGCCAGGGATGGCCTCCTGGGGAAGAGGTAGGAAGCCCACCACGAGGGTTCTGTAGGAGGAGACTTGCCGGAGCAATGGGAACTCACCTGCACAAAACAATCACGTGTCGGTAGAGGACAGGAAGCAGAAGAGAAGCACTGGAGAGGTCTTTCCAGCTCTGCTTTCTGAGAATCTAACTAAGCTACAGAGAGAATCAAAGAAAATATGATTTGAAATAGAAAATACAAGAAAGATACAAACAAAATCCAGAAGAGAAACGCTGATGCACAGAGTTAGCAAACACACTGGGGACCCTGCAGGACCATCTGACCATGCATCCATCCCGGGCAGGGGTGAGTCTCAGGAAAGAACACAGGCAGGTAAGCAGAAGCCTAGGCAGGTAAGCAGAAGCCTAGGCAGGCAGAGGTGAGAGTCCCCCAGCTACTCTGAACAGCACTTGAGATCCACATTTCCAAGTGTACAGCTGAAAGAGAGGCAGTCCGAGGTGGAGGCAGCTAAGACTCGTATCTCTGGGGAGATGGGCTACTCCTTCTTGGCTCTGACTCAGTGGAATCCTGGGTAAACAACTGGCTTTTCTTGGTAGACAAATCTACACTTAAGCTCCGAGCTTGCTTTTATTTGAGGCACATCCGGGGTACCATAGCATATGACTTCCCTTGATTTTTGATATGTATAGTCACAGGTAACCCTGACAGCCCTGGCAGCACCAGCGCTCACCTGCTTTATTTGCCTTTTACCCAAGAGTTGCGTACCCCTGTGCTTGCCTGCTTATTAAGCCCAGATTCAATATCTAAGTCATGTAGGTTCCAGCATGAATAGACAAGGTGTTGCTATTTATAATTGTGTGTGTGTGTGTGTGTGTGTGTGTGTGTGCATGTCTGTGAGCTCCGGCCCACATGGGTGTGAACAGTAAACATTTTCATACTTATGACTTAAAAAAAACAAAACTGGTCACGAGAACTATGACCTGAATTGAGTGTGAACCAAGCTCCAAAAGAGCCGGCTGTGTGTTCCTGAGCATGTACAAAGGAAATAGTTTCCATACTGAAAGGAATCACTTGAAAGCTTTTGGGCAGATCCTGCTCGGGCTCAGATTTCCTTTCTCTTGGTCCTTTGATGAACAACTCATATGGAGAGTTAAGCATCTTGTGCCTGGTTTGAATTTAAGCCGTTGCTGACTTTAGTGGAAAACTTTCATAAACTCAACTCCAGCTTTCCTCCTTTCCCCAACCACGGCTGGCCAGTATTCGATAGATCCTTGGATATTCCTCTTCATTGTTTGTTCTCAGCGTGATCATCATGATCAATGTGGTGGAAAACACTTTTTCCCCCAGGAGAGACGACTCATTCTGCTCCTGGCTTTTGGAGCTCAGAGTGGTGTCATAGAGCAGGGGAGGGCAAGGATGAGCTGGGGGACAACAGGAGGCAGGAAGGAGAAAGGCGACAGGAGTGAAGCTCCAAGACAGCTGCTGGAGATCGCATATCGCTGGGGCAGGGCTATCACTGGGGCGAGACCATGTGGACAGCCCCGCGAGAGGCCACACAGCCCCACCAGCCAAGGCCGTTCTTCAGGAGTGAACTGGACAGAGAACACCATTTGAAAGAAAAGCCTTGCTTTTCAAAACAAGCCTCTTTGGTCTCTGGTCACTTGGGAGCGCTGTCCTGAATGGATTTCCCCTCCTCTTTGGGGAGTTGGGAATGCCCAGAACATTTTGTTCAGAAACCTGTGCTGCCTTCAAAATCATGTCATGAAAAACAAAAACCTTGGACTCAATCCAGCCTGGGCTGGGAGCACAGCTCTGCCACCAAAGAGGGTGATTTTGAGCAAGAAACTTAAAAATTTCTTGGCTTCTCTGTGGCTCTATGAATTTGTGACATAATGTTCAATGTAGGAGAGTTACAAGGACCGAATGAAATCACAGTCCTGATGTTCCCTATCTTCGTTGCATTCTTCCTTTCTGACCCTATGCTTTATGGGTAAGTCTGCGAATTCTCCTGCTCCTACGTAACTCAAACAAGTGTGTGCCGTCCAAGGATGGAGCATCCAAGAATATCCCCAGGGCCCGTGGGGCCTAAGGCGAATCACAGTATGTGCCCCACTCCCAACGTGTTTATAGCGCCACATCAGATGTCAGTGAACTCTAAGGGAAGTTTTGAGTTGAAGATGAAAATAGCACAGAAAGGAGCCATCTAAGAATGCGTGGCAGCAGGACAGTGGGCATCCTATTCGGCCTCCGGAGGGCACTGTGGGCAGCTGGAGGACTCCTGCCCCGTCAGCACCAATGCTGGATACTCCGGATTAAACTTAGTGCTCACTTCCGAAGCAGCCCACAGGGCCCCTGACCCCATGCGTCCTGATTGGCCAAAGCACTAGGAGGGGCTCTGACTGGAACCTGCGCTGCTGCACAAGCTGGAGTTCCTCAGTTCCAGAAGGCTCATTTGTCATCGTTGCTTTAAAAAACAAAAACAAAACAAAACAAAAAAAAAAAAACACTTGGTTATAAACAAGCCAAGTAGATGGTCCTCACTTTCATACTGGTACACATCTGATAGATAGTCTTTCATATATCCACTTAAAAAAACTAGCCATCAGAAACATGGGACATGATTCTGTAGCCAAGGCTTCATCTTAAAGATGGCCTCAGGGGTGTAAAATGGTGCATTTGTTTCCTAAAGAAATTAATACAATTTAAGCATCTAAGTAAGACAAGTGAGCTATACTCTCTTATAGCTCTAGAGGCCGGACATATGAAATCAATTTTATTAGGTTAAAACTGAGATGCCAGGAGGGCTGGCTGCTTCCAAAGGTCCTAGGAATAATTTCTTCCTCACCTTTTCTACCTTCCTGGGGCTCATGCATTGCTCAGCTCGTGGATGCACCACTCCAATCTCTGGTTCTATAGTCACAGTCCTCTCTCTTGCAGTCAAAGCTCCCTCTTGTAAGGACAGTTGTGATGAATTCAGGATAAAAATATCGGAGATCCGTGATGGGATCACATCCGCTAAGGCCCTTTTGCCATATAAGGTAACATTCATGGGCTGCACTCACGAGAGGTGCACATATTTGGAGATCTTGCTTAGTCTTGAAATATTCCTTCATTAACGTTGGCCAGAATTGCTTTGTTAAAAGGTGTTTATTATTCAATGGAAGAGAGCAAAATCAATTCTTCGGCACCAAGTATTTCCCCCTTGTAACTATAGCACAGGTGTGAGACAAATATATTATGAAGCACCATCTCCCTCCATAGTTGTGCCTCTGCCATCTCAGGACAGGAGGTATGAAGTGGTTTCTAAAGACAGCAGCGGTCTTTAGACAGCCTACCTTTTTATGTAGAATTAACTATATGCAAACATAGTAGTCATTTGCCATTATCAATATTGATGTGGTTTAAGACTGGTGAGGAAGCATATGCTTTTCTGAATACACAGAAATCTGAATTCATACTCCCTTAAGGGACAGAGTGGCATTTAAGCTGGGAATGGTTGCCCAGTTGAAAAACAGGAGGCTGAAAAGAACAGCTATTTAAAAGTCACTCTGATATGACCTGCTCCTCAAACAATTCATCTTGGGGTTGCAGCCATTGTTCCTAGGTGGCCCAGCATTTATTATGCTAGTGTCCCAGTCTCCTTGGACTAGCAACAGACACATCTATTCCTCGGGGCACAAGCCCAGTTGATAATGTCCTGGCCCTAGGCGAGCAGAGCTTCAACCGCCAAGATACTGCTTGACATTAAGACACTGCAGCACCTATCACTGCCTGTCACCTCCCAAGATAATCTCCCCTATGACTAGTTTCTCCTTTCGCCAGAGGATGATGCCATTGTATTCTACCTTTTGTAGCTCTTGGGTCCCTGACACCGGCAGGCTTGCTGGGCTTCATCATATGCTCAAAGTTAAATTCACAGACCTCGAGACCTCCTGGTGTGATGGGATGGGAACTAATCAGAGGACTTGGAGAGAGAAAGACTGTCAGAGAAACTGCAAATCAGCAAAAGAACGAAGGCCCCTTGACCCTAAACACATCTGCCATGTGTTTAATTCCACCTCCTTGCCAAGCCCTGGAACCCCAGGCTGGGGAAACTTGGGCGCCAACAGGTTATGAAGTCTAGGAGCACACAGAGGTGAGAAGTCTGGCGGGCTTCCTTCCCCAGGCAAGAGCTGGAAGCAGCATGGGAGGTGGCCAGGGGGATGCTGTAAGGGATGCTTAGCGCAGCCGTGGGCGCAGATGGAAGGGCTTTTGGAGGACTGAGGTGACCTGTGCAAGTCGCACTGCATTGATTTCACTTGCTTGATACTTTGCCAGCTGGCTCCAGACCAGGGGAAGCAAATGAGCTCTTTGCTGTTCTTTGGGGTTCTGAGTCCTGTATTTAAGGAAACTCTGGCAGTGGGAGAACTGAGCACACTAGCCACCAAGCAGCTCCTTATTTCCACATTCTAGGGTCACATTAGGCAGGTACAGGAAAGTTTAGTCAGGGAAGAGCTGGGTAGACCTTGATGGTAGTGCAGTCCCCATTTTTGCAGCCTTTCTACCACTGTCCCTGCCACCTGCTCAGCCCACCCCATCCCACCTTTGGGTTTCTAGCTCCAGAAGAAAACTGAGGATCTCCTTTGGGTTCCTTTTTACTCTTCCCAGTGTTCTCCTCTAATTCAAAGGGACCCATCTCTGGGAAGTTTTCCTGGGTTTGCTAAAGAGTAAATCTAAATCTATCTTTCATAACTCTCCCTCAGTGTCCTTCTTTCTATTTATGACTTGAGGCTTAAGAATAAGAACAATTGCACCTCAATTTGTCTGTTTTTCTTACTAGGACAAACCAGGGCAAAAGTAGAAATTCTGTCATCCCAACCCATCCTGCCCCATGGTAGTGACTCTGTGTGTGGCATAAGAACATGGTGTTCCTATGTTAGATGCTTGTTTATGGGGTTGAGCTAGGCCACAGACTTCTAAGGTACCATGTTTTGAGGCAGCGAATTTATGTGTGTCCCCCATATCCTCTTGTGTACTCTCAGTCATCTCTCAAGTATTTATCATGCCTAATATAAATGAATGCTCTGTAGTTTGTATACTATAATGTTTAGAGAATACAGAGCAGAAAAAAAAGTCTGTACATGATCCATACAGACACAATTCTTTTCTTTCTTAAGGACTTTAAGCCTGCTTCAATTTGGAGATGCTGAATCTGAAGATAGAGAGGCCCAACTGTTCTTATGGGGAAAGGAGACCAGGGGTGTTGAATAAGCAAGGGTCACAAGTGTACCCCACACAAGGAAGCAGGTGCTTTGGATATGCCAACAGGAATTCAGCCCTGTAAAATTGCTCCACATTGCTTGTACCTAATCCAGTGTCTTCTGGGGAAGAGTAAAGGAAAGTGAAAGGAAGGTCAGTGACGACAATGCCTCCAAATATTCAAGGGCTTAGCTACATTTCTCATACCCTTATTAGTTAGGTGGGGTCATGCATAGGACATGTGCCAATCAGTGGACTGCGGTTGGAAGTTACATGTGTCATTTATAGGCTAATGCACAGAAAAGTGAGCATGGATTCTCCGAGCACTCCCTTCCCCACTGTGCCAGTCACGTAGCACTTATGCTGCCATGGCAGAGCTAGAAGATCAAAGCAGCTTGGATTACTGGATCACTGCATGGGGAAAGGCTGCCCTGGAAAGTTGCCCAAACCGCAGCAGAGTTTGTCTGAGAGCAAAAGAAGCATTTGGCAACCTGGACCACCGAGGTTCCGGGTAGATGGCCTACCTTGAATGGGACAGACACATTGTGTTGAAAGTATTTCTTGTACAGTAATGTAGACCAGGACTCAGTCACAAAAGTGTTGAGCCATGTCCTCTACTTCGCAAAGAGCAACCACTATACACCTTTATATGAGGCAAGCAGCCAGAAGGCTGATGGATTGAGGGTGAACTCACTGTGCAGGCTGAGGTTCACTGAGGAGAAGCCTTGACCCATGGGGCCAGCACCGTCTTTGCGCCTCCTTGACACAAGATCTTGAATCATAGTCTCACAAGTGGGTCATCAGGAGAAAGAGACAAAGATGGCAGAGGGGAGGGTGTGTGACACTTCAGGGTGTTGTCACTGGCTTTTGAAAGACTCTCACTTCCCACATGGTCGTTTGACTTCTTCCACATGCTAAGGATTTACTCCTTATTCAATGCTTCATTGCTACAAATTCTTATTTGGTGTACAGATTGTTTCTCAGTCAGGGCTCTGAATGTCACCATCGTGTGCTGGTCGGAAGTAGGGCCCACTAGGCTCTGACTCAGGCACAAGGGCTCTGAGGAGAGCAAGGGTTTCATACTCCTCCTTGGATTGAGCAAATTCATCGCACTTCTATCTTATTCCTTCTTAGAGCTTGTACACAGAGAATATACTATCCTGAGCTCAAGAAAGCACTTACCCTATGAGTAAACAGCTACCTGCTTGTCCATATTGGGCTTCTTCAGAAATATTCTAGAATTCCTTTTCCTCTGAAATAAGTAATTATTATATGGGTCTAGAAGGGAAAATGAATTTGATTTGCAAACAACCTTAAAACACACAGTTCTTACCCTTTCCCTCTCTAGGCTCCACCAGGCATTTCCTATTAAGAATTTCAGCCCTGCTTCTTATTACCTTTGCCCTCCTCTCTGCTCTCACTTGAAATTCAAGAGATCATTTCCCTGGGGAACACAGACCCTGGTGCCATGTGATCTGGCCTAAAGGGTAAGATGATGCAGGGAAACAAAAGGGCTCCCTTCCTTGGTCCGTGTGCCTTACCCTCTGAGTGCTGCTACAGTGCTCTGGAGTGCAGGGATCCTGCGCCCTCCACCCTGTGCTTCAGCCCCTGGCACAATAATGCCAACCTGGAAAGGGTACATGGCAAAATTCTCCCCTTGGAAAGGGATTAGCAAAAATATATTTGCAAAATGTCTTTCATGGTTTTTTAGTGATTCGTACTGCAGAATTTATATTGGCTCATCATGGATGAAGGCATACAGCAAATAAAAATGGTAGAAAAAAACATTTCAATCTAACCATACAGATACTGCTACCAACACTGGTTTGAAAACTCTCTCTTTCTCTGTGTGTACTCAAGAATAATTATAACTATATATTTAATATTATCTTAATAACTTGTAGACCTGAAGAAACCAGATTTCCTCTCAAGATGTTATTATACAAATAAAGATGAAAACCAGGCTCATAAGAACATCACAGTTCTCATCCGCGTTACCCACCAGGTCTGGCACCACGTGACTGCTGGCTCTTCCCTAAAGTAAAAATGACCATGAATGATAACGGTTTTGAATGGATGCAGGATATCCAGGCAGCCACAACAGTGCAATTAAAGACACTCACAAAAGAGGACTTCCCAAACTTGAGAAAGTCCCAAGAACTATAGCATAACGTGTTGGAGGAAAGGTGGAATATCTTGCAGGTGACTAACAGCACTATGTCTTTTTTTGTATAAATGTTTTAAAGTAAACACTCACTGCGTTTTTATTTTTATTATTTCATTTATTTAATTTTTTTTGGTGCAGGGTCTCACATTCACTGTGTTTTTCAATCATGTGTATTTACTGCCTAAGGTCATCCCCATGGCCCTCTTCCTCCAACTGGGCTCCACCCCCTAATAGCCCCTTCAGCTATGAAGTTATCAATGGGCTAGCCCACTAATGAAGTCAGAGCCCTCATGACCTATCATGTCCATAGGAATCTCTTTATCCATTGAAGACAACAATGCAGATGAACATGCACTGAAGTATACACATTGCTTCTAGGCTGGGGGAACCAAGGGGTAGGTATGCTTTGGTCCTTTTCTTCTGCTGATGACCACAAAGCCTGTACTGAACAAACCACAATGTAAAAGGTGAACGGGCCCTTGAAGCGCTGCCGAAAGGACTGCTGTTCAACATTTGAGAAGGGTGTGTTGGGCTTGTGTGAAGACAAATACATTTCTTTCTTTCTTTTTTTATTTTTTTAAAATTTTAATGAAGTACAAATATCAATGAGATAGTTTTAAGATACCTGGACAAGATGGATTTGATAAATTAACACACTGAAAACTGTTTTCATAATGTTTTTGTATTATAGAAGGTGCATACATAATTTTATACTTATAGACACTATTCTAGCATATGTCTCTTATCAGTAAATTAAGAGAGTGTAACTGTTTACGCATTTTATTTTTTATACCTGAATTACATCAAAGATTCAATAATTAATACTTTCTATCTTGTTATTTTCTTAGTGGTTGTCCATAGTACTAGAAGCCAATATAATATCCTTCCCAACCACCATTAGTGCAAATCTTGCCTCTCATAGAATTATGTAGAAGCACGGCGTTATCTATCCCAACTGTACTGTCCATACACAATCATTATATGTTTCTTTCATGTCTGAGTCATCACTCATGTCTAGTGTTTGTTCTAGCAACAGCTAGCATTATTACAACTTGGAAAGAAACTGGCATTTTGAAGTAGACAGACTCCATAACCAAAACCTTAAATATATGGCATTTGGCAATGGCAGGTGGCAGAAAAACCAGTAGTCTCGAAGGCTGATTCCTCAATCTGTCTTAGCAAACCATGTAGTCATGCTGTGGCCTTTGATACCTCAGACAGCTGACCAGGTCTACCCTGAGAGTGAACTCAGGGCAAGTGCTGTGATGTCAGTGTGACCACGTGATGGCTACCAGTGTCTCATCTGAGCCAGGTTTTATGAGCAAAGAGACAGGGCACAGAAAGACTTGGCAAACTTTCAAGCAGAGCTGAAAGATTGGCGAGAGCTCATTTTGTACTTCATGTGGAAGACAATTAAACTTCTATCATGTGGACATGTTAGAAAGAGAGAGAGAGAGAGAGAGAGAGAGAGAGTGTGTGTGTGTGTGTGTGTGTTTACAACAGCTATCATTACTTCGAAGAATATAGCTTCGAAGAATATAGCTGCATGGTATTTTACTGCATGAATACATAACAATTTGTTTAAATTAATCCCCATTGATTAACAGTTGGGATGTTTCCAATTGTTCTGCAATTGCTAAAATCCCTGCTTTGAATATCCTGATATGACAGTATGTCCACTTGTTTGATTATTTTCTTAGGCTATATTAATATAACAGGAAGAATAGCTATACCAATTAAATACACATTATTAATTTGATGTGTTTACCCAATTGTCTTTCATCAAATTTATATATTTTAAAAATACCATTAGGTAAGAATTTTACTCCATAACTGTAATTTTCAAAAAAACTTTTGCCTTAGCCATCTTGTATATATACATATATGGTTTTTCTCCTTCCTTATTTCCTATCTCTTCTCCTTTCTCTTTGTGTGTGTGTGTGTGTGTTTTTTTTTTTACAGTACCGGGGGTTGAACTCAAGACCCTGTACTTGCCAGGCAAGCACTTATTCCACTGAGCTCTCTCCTTGGCCCTCTCTCTCTTGATCTTTTAATCCATAAGTTCTGTTACTTTCCATTTAATGGTGTCTATTATAGCTTTCAGTTTTTATTTCTTCTTTTGAATTCTTATCCTAGGGAGACAATGCAATATTTATACATGTGTGTCTGGTTTATTTCACTCATGAGTATAACCTCATGTTGCATCCACCTAGCTATGATGCCTTTGAGTTTATTTTTCTTTATGGCTAAATAATACTCCTTGTATAAAAATATCACATCATTTTCATCCATTCCTCATTGGTGTTGGGCATCTTGGTTGTTTCCAAGATTTGGCTATCACAAATGATGCTGCTATAAACATAGGTGCACATATGCCACTATGATATGATGTTTTCAGTTCTTCTGGAAAAATTCCCAGAAGGGGGATAGCTGGATTGAATGGGATTTCCAGTCCTAGTTTTTCCACACTGATTTCCATAATGGTTGTACCAGTCTACATTCCCATCAGCAGTGTACAGGGGTTCCTTCCCCCCCCCCCCCGCAGCCTCTCCAGCATTTGTTGTTGGTTGATTTCTTTCTGATAGCTATTCTTTCTGGAATGAGATGGTATCTTAGTTTTGTAACTCTCTATGCTGATACCTTTGAACTAACCATATTGAGAACATCAATGTGTACTACTAAAACCATGCTTGAAATACCTGTCATCTTGGTCTTCTAAATGTGTACCATTTCTAATGTCATATTAATTATTATTATACTCTCTTTAAAGTAATTTTTAGGGCCCAGGGAGATAGCACCATAGAATAAGCACTTGCATGGCAAGCGCAAGGTCCTGAGTTCAATCCCTGGTACAATAAATAAATAAATAAATAAATAAATAAATAAATAAATAAATAGAGTAATTTTTTAAAAGGTAATAAAAGAAAATGAGAGACAAAAATTTTAAGTTTTCTTGGAAGCATGTATTAATATTCAATCATATGTTCCATCTTGCATAACTATAGCTGTTAATCTGAGTTACAGATTTGTTTTGTTTTGTTTCTTTTGTGGAACCTGGGATTGAACTCAGGCCCTTGTGCTTGCCAGGGAAGTGCTTATTCTGAGTCATTTCCCCAGCCCCTCAGATTTGTTGATAAAAATAGATAATATATCATTGTTAATCAGCTATTCTTGTTTTGAAAATCTGTAACATACGTATTGTTATGTGTTATCCTGGTTCTGTCTTTGTTTTTGTTTTCTTTCTCTTGTTTTTATTCTTCAAAATAAAAGAAAATTTAAAAAAATAAAATAAAATACCATCAGTACATCATCAGAGGAATCAGCACTATTTTTACCTTTAAAATAGATGAGCAAAAATATGTCCTATGGTTGTTTTAATTAGTTTTCCTTTTGTTATTAGTGAAATCTAACATAATGTCATATGGTGACTTATTTATAGTCATTTATGAGTTGTACTACGTTCTTAAGTGGTCCTCTTACTTATAAGAACTCAGTTTATCTAAGAAAGTTCAACTCTACACCTGTTCTGTTGCCATAAGTAGTACCGCTTTTCAACCAGTGCCTGGTTTAGACAAGTTATATGGTCATCCCATCCCCTTCATAGGACGCTACTTTGCTGTTTCTATGCAGATTGTCATTTAATTTAGTTAAGATTTGTACTGTAAATCTGGTGCATCTTTCCTCTCTGACTTCCAGCTGTAGTAAAGTACTTTAAAACTTTTCCCATTCCAGAGTTAGGAAGTGGCCACTAGATGTTCTTGCATTGCTTTTGTGATTTCCTTACATGAGGATACACTATTCCCCTCTCATCTTTTTCAGCTATTTTGAAGCATCTCTTTACCCTTCGGATTTCACCCCACACCTTCCTTTTGGGGAAACTATTCTTGGCTTTGTTTTCCTCTAAAGGCAGTGTCCCGCCTCTTAGATCCTACACTCTTCACTTATTTGATTGCTTTATCATTTTTCACCTCCCTACTAGACTGTCAGCTCCATGAAGGCAGCAATTTTTGTCTTCTTTAAAAATTTGTTAGAATCCTAAGAACTGTATAGAACTTGGCATACAGTAAGGATTCAACAATATACTTGTTGAATGAATCAGATTAAGTCTTCAATTCACTTACAATTTATTTTAAGATTTAACACAAGCACTTACCTTACTTTAATCCTTCTTTCCCTTACTAAATTAAAACTCCTTTTGCATACACTAAGTCCATATCAACACTCTATACCTTATTATGCTAACCAGTCTCTATTCCTTCACCAGTATTACGTGTTAAAAATTGCATAGTGTGGAACCAGATGTGGTGGTACATGCCAGTAATCCCAGCCCTTGGGAGGTTGAGCCAGGAGGATCTCTTCGAGTTCCAGACCAGCCTGGGGGCTAGAAAAATAAGCAAGAGGCGAGCCCAAACTACACAGTGAGATCCTACCTCAAAAAAAAAAAAAAAAAAAAAAAAGGAAAGAAAGAAAAGAAAAACACAGAGTTAACCTATTTCATAATATGTTGTTGGAGAAATTATTTAAATAATCCCCTGTATATTTACTTTTTCTTATCTTTGCTCTCTATTTACTCTTAAAGATAAAACTTAAAATCATTTGTCACATTCCTATTAATCTTGAATTCCAGCTATATTTGCTTAAGAACTCAATAACAGTTTAGTAAAAACAATATACATTAATAAAATCACATAAATTTGTAAGAGAAGAAACAGCAAAGTATTACAGCTTGCCGTCAGCCACAGTATCAAAGACTGAGACAGTAGCTTAGACATAACAGCTAGATGTGTATGCATAAGTATTCTCCACACAAATTAGGGAAAATATGGACTGCTATTATACGCTGTTCAGAAAACTATTTTTGGAAGAACAAAAATAAAATTATAAACAAATTTTATACTTTTTCTTCTCCATTTCATTTTTTTTCTATTTATTTTCTTCCTCATACTTATTTTGGCACTAATTTCCTCTTTCCTGGATAACATGAAAACTGAGATAGTTTAAAATTTTTCTTTTTTCTAAACTAAAAATTTTAGCTCTAAGTCTATTGTTCTATAAGCTTTAGCTGCTGTGCCTAAATTATATGCTGCATTGCTATTATGTTAAAAATATTTTTCTAAATTTCCTTAATTTCTGCTTTAACTGTGAATTATTTAAAAATATGTTATTTAATATTCTGTAGTATTTCAGTCCTTCTTGCATTTACTAAACTTACTTATTTCCTAAATATGTCTTAGTGAATGTACCACGTATTTTTAAAACTAATGTGCATTCTATTATTCTTGGGTATAATGTTCTATAAAATGTCAATTAGGTTAAATTATTTGATGACTTCAGTTAGATCTTTTTAATCCTTACTGATTTTATGTCTAGTTCTTCTACCAATAACCAAAAGAAAGTCCTGAAATCTCCAGACAGAACTGCAAATTTGTCAATACCAGTACTGTAGTGCCAGCCCTCTCAGAAACGGTCACCAAAACTGGGCATGGTAGTGCACGCCTGTAATCCCCGCTCTGGAGATCACTGTAAGTCCAAACTGTGTCAAATATATAAATAAAAGTTTATTTTTTAAAAGTTTGTTTCTTACACAACACATTGTTTGGTCATATTTATTTATTTATTACCAACTCAACCTGACCTGGGGGCAGAGCTGGTATTGCATGTGGTGCTGGATTCAAACCATTGGCCCCTGCATTTGCTTAAGCTTACCTAAGCAAGGTGCTTTAGACTCCTGAGCTGTCCCGCTGGTCCACTTGCTTTATTGTAAGCATTATGATAATTTATCATTTAAATGATAATCAGTGCCTTTTAATTGAAATAGTCTATATACATCTAATGCTATTGTCTTTCTGTGTGTCTAATCTATTGTTTTTTTTCTCTCTCTCTGCCACCTTTTAGCCTTCCTTGGATCCATAGATAGTTTATAAGAATCCTTTTATTTATATTACTAATATCTGTAAAATTAATTCTAGCATTTACATTAGTTTTTGTAGTATGTATCTGTAGTTTGTATTGTTTCATTTTCCTCATCCCATGCTCCTTATTCTTATTTTCATATCATTAATTTTTCCATGTCACAAACCTTGAAATATATATATACATATATATATATACATATATATGTATACATATATATGTATACATATATATGTATATATATATATGTATATGTATAATATTATTTTTCATGTGAATAATTGACCATCAATTTTTAAAAAAAGAAGCATTTTTCCACTCTATGCTATTCCTTCAGTTTTGCATTCCCGGTGTAAATCCCATTTTCTATTTGGCATCTTTTAGCTTCACTCTAAAAAACTTCCTTTCACATTTTTGTACTCCAGATCTCCTATTAAGTATTATCTCAGCTTACATTGATGTAAGAATGTTCTGGCTTCACTCTTACTGTCAAAGAGCTTTTTGGTGAATAAAAAATTCTAGGTTTTTTTTTTTTTCTTCTTTAGCCCTTGGAATATTTGCCCTGTGTGTAACCAAAATTCTAAATTATTTTTTGTGTGTGTCTCAGTTTACATAATATAGCATCTTTTCTGGATATGTTGAAATCCCCTTTTATTACTATATTTTCAAACATTTGTGGTTTTTGTCTTTATGTTATTATTTTTAAAATATTTGCATGGCGTTTCAGTAATTTCTCGGCTCCTTCAGTCTACAGTTTTTATCGAAATGGAAATGTTTACTATTATTTTCTCAAATACATTTTCTTTCCTTCACACTGGCTCTTCCAAGGCTCCAAGAATATGTGGGTGTGTGCTACTCAACATCGTCTCACAGATCAGGGATCTTTGTTCAAGTTTCCTCATCATCTTCTATTTAACTCTCTTTACTACATTGAAAGTTCACACATCTAAGGCTGGGGGAATACCTCAGTGGTCTAAGCACCTGCCTGGCAAGCACAAGGACCTGGGTTCAATGTCCAGTATGATATGACATGTCTCGCCAGTCCCAGAAACCCAGGTACAATGTGAGGGCCGCAGAAACTGGGTGTGGTGGTGCACACCTGTAATCCCAGTGCTGAGGAGGCTGAGAGATGAGATTCACTAGGAGTCCAAGTTGCATAGCAAGACCTTATACCAAATAAATGGTTAAAACAATTTTTTTTTTTTTTTGGCAGAACCAGGGATTGAACTCAGACCCTTGTGCTTGCCAAGGGAGTGCTTATTCCACTGAGTCATTTCCCCAGTCCCTAAAACAAATGTTTTAAATGTAACATCTGAATTGCTACAAATTCCACTCAGTGAAATTTTCCTTTCATTGTGGGGTGTGTGTGTGTGTGTGTGTGTGTGTGTGTGTGTGTGTGTGTAGTATTCCGGACAGACCCAGGGCCTTTATAGAGAGTCTTACGCTTTGCCTATTTTTTTATCTTGAGACAGGATCTCATTTAATCACCAAGTTGTCTTGGCTGGCTCAACCTTACAGTTCTCCTGCTCTACCTCCCAGAATGCAGGGATTGCAGGAGCATGCCACCACACCCAGCACACGTGTTCTATTTACACATTCTAGTTTTTCCCATAGGTTCCATTTTCTTCTTCATTGCCCATATTTTCTTTTAAACTCTCAAATTTTTGTACTTTCAGTTGTGTTTTGAAATCCTTTTCTGATCATTCCATTCATTCCAGAACTTCTAGCTCTGTCCCTGTGCTTTATTGTTTTGCTCATTAAGGGCCACAGTTCCTGTTTCATCTCCTGTGAATGTTAATTCTGTTATGTCAAGCTGCCTGGATTAAAAACATACAGGAGGTTGGTAAAGGATACTTGTAGGCATGTCAGGGTGGGTCACAGAGGCAAGGTTTGGGTACTGTATGTGGTCCTACTGGCTCCTCTCAGGCTCTGTTCCCCTGCTCTGCTTCCTGGCTGCCATGAACTGAGCACTTTGACCCATCACCCCTTGTTGCCATGACACCCCTGCACTAGAAGCCAAATGACCATGGACTGAGCTCCCAGCATCTGTGAGCCAAATACCTCTCCTTTAAATTGTGGCTGTTGCATGCTACATCCAGCTGATTAGTACATCTCAACCTTATATTATATATCACACATAAATACTGTGCCATTGGGCCACAGAGATAGCTCAGCAGTCTAAGTACCTGCCTAGGGAAGCACAAGGACCTGGGTTTGATACCCAGCACTATATGCAGTGCCAGCCCTGCCCAGGGCACAGTGAGACAGCCACTAAGACCAGATGGCAGTGGTACACATCTGTGATCCCAGTGCTGGAGAGGCTGAAAACAGGAAGATGACCATGAGTGCTAGCTGCACAGTGAGACCTTGAACCAATACATTAAAATAAAACAGTGTGCCCTCAACAAAGTCCAACACTCATTCATGTTCAAGGTCATACAGAAAATTGGAATAGATAGATTCTATCTTAACTTGATAAAGGCCATCTATGACAACCCAAAAGCTCATAAAATCCTAAATGGAGAAAAACTGAAATCTTTTACTGTTAAATCAGGTACAAGACAAGGATGTCCTCTATCACCCCTCCTATTCAATATAGTCTTGGAAGCATTAGCAACAGCCTTTAGAAAAGAGGGAGAAATAAAGGGAATAAGAATAGGTAAAGAAGAAGTTAAATTATCACTATTTGCAGATGACATGATACTTTACTTGGAAGACCCCAAAAATTCCACCAAGAGACTACTAGAACTGATAGGAAAATTCAGTAGCATAGCAGGATACAAAATCAATACTCAAAAGTCAATGGCATTCCTCTACACAGATAACAGGCACACTGAAAGGGAAACAATAGAATCAATACCTTTTATAATAGCACCGTGGAAAATTAAATACCTTGGGATTCACTTAACCAAGGAAGTCAAAGATCTTTTCATGGAAAATAACAACACCCTAAGAAAAGAGATTATAGAGGATTTCAGAAAATAGAAAGATATTCCTTGCTCCTGGATAGGAAGAACCAACATCGTGAAGATGGCCATACTCCCCAAATTGCTGTACAGATTTAATGCAGTCCCTATCAAACTGCCTCCCATATACCTCCCAAACCTAGAGAAATTGTTCCTAAAATTTATTTGGAACCACAAATGACCTAGAATAGCCAAGGCAATCTTGGCCAATAAAGGCAAGGCAGGAGGTATCACAATTCTTGATTTGAAATTATACTGCAAAGCCACTGTGATAAAATCAACATGGTATTGGCAACAAAATAGACCTGAGGATCAGTGGAATAGATTAGAAGTCGCAGAGGTATCTATGAACACACTCAGCCATCTTATCTTCGACAAAGGGGCTATACAAGCTCACTGGAAGAAAGATAGCCTCTTTAACAAATGGTGCTGGAAAACATGGCTTTCTACATGCCGAAAACTAAAACTTGACCCAGCTCTATCACCATGCACTAAGGTAAAGTCAAAACGGATTAAAGATCTAAACATTAAAACAGAAACACTCAATCTCCTGGAAGAGAAAGTAGGAGGAACTCTTGGAGACATACGGGTAGATAAAGAGTTCATGAATAAACATATATTCACACAGGAAGCACTTGAAAGAATCAACAACTGGGATCAACTGTTCTTAAGGAGCTTCTGCATGTCAAAAGAAATTGTCAACAGAGTGAAAAGACAACCCACAAATTTTGAAAAATTCCTAACTAATAAGCAATCAGACAGAGGTCTACTGTCTAGAATATATAAAGAAATAAGATATAACAGGGCCCTCAAATTTAAAGACCCAATTCAGAAATGGGCATCTGAGATGAATACACACTTCTCAGAGGACAAAATTAAAGGAGCGAATATATATATATGAAAAAATGCTCCATATCGCTAGTCATCTGTGAAATGCAAATAAAAACAACACCATCTCACTCCAGAAAGAATGGCTATCATAAGGAAATCAACCAACAACAAATGTTGGAGAGGTTGTGGGGAAAAGGGAACACTTCTCCATTGCTGGTGGGAATGTAGACTGGTACAACCATTGTGGAGGTCAGTATGGAGACTCCTCAAAAAAGTAGGACTAGAAATCCCATTCAAGCCAGCTATCCCCCTACTGGGAATTTTCCCAAAGGAACTGAAAACATTATATCATAGTGATATATCTGTACCTATGTTTATAGCAGCACAATGTGTGATAGCAAAATCTTGGAAACAACCAAGATGTCCATCACATGAGGAATGGTTGAAAAAGATGTGGTATTTCTATATAATGGAGTATTACTCAGCTATAAAGAATAATAAGCTTGAAGCATTTATACTGAAGTGGATGCCACTTGAACATATACTCATAAGTGAAATAAACCAGACACACATGTGCAAATATCGTATAGTCTCCCTAGTATAGGAAGCAAAAAGCAGAAATACAAATGGAAACATACAACAACTAAAATCAATTGAGTCAGATAAGGCAAAGTGAATGGCATATGCTGCAGGATACTAATCAGCTTTTCTTCTGAATGGTTAACAACCTAAGTTCACAGATCAAAATTGCAGAAATAGAAGAGCCACAAGGCCAGCCAGTATTTTGGCCCTAGCCTTTCAAGGTCAGTAAATACTCAGGACACAGGAGAACCTTTACTGCAACATCATGAAACTCAGTTGAGCTCCAAATTTTCTGAACAAGGAGATTATGGAGCCACAGAGGAAAGAGATCCAAGTTCTATATTGTGCCTGGGGAAAGAAAACTTTCTCAGGCTCTCACAGAGAGCAAACCGGTCAAGCATTGGCCGTGACTCATCCACATGGATGACACAGACAAAGGATCTACAGAACAAGGTACAGGACTACAATATAAATCCTGAGGGAGGGGCCGGGGAGATGGCTCAGTGGAA
>PVKA01015801.1:29558-49412 GCA_004027165.1 Ctenomys sociabilis
CCCCGGTTCCAAAAAAAAAAAAAAAAAAAAAATCCTGAGGGGATTTCACTGACCTCATAAGAAATATAAAGTACACGTGTTGGTATATAAGTCTTGCTCTATCTAGGTCTTAACCATTCAGTGGAAAAGTATAAAAATGAAGTATACATCACGGGGCCATAATATTAAGTTCAGCTGTAAATGGCTATGGTGGACAATTGCTTTGGATAACTCACTATTGTTGTGGAATTCTGGACTGTGTTGGATTGTGTTGTGGAGTTCAAGCACCTAAGTTAGTTGAATGACAATGGTGTGCCCACCTCTGACAGGTGTAGACAAAGGAAGGGGTATAGAATGGAAGAATCATGATGTGTGTGTATGGCCAGTACAGTTGGGATAGATAACGCCATGCTTCTACATAATTCTATGAGAGGCAAGATTTGCACTAATGGTGGTTGGACAGGATATTATGTCGGCTTCTAGTACTATGGATGACCACTAGGAAAATAACAAGGTAGAAAGTATTAATTATTGAATCTTTGATGTAATTCAGGTATAAAAAATAAGATACTCAAAGAGCTACACTCTCTTTATTTACTGATAAGAGACATACGGTATAATAATGTCTGTAAGTATAATATCATGTATACACCTTTTATGATACCAAAACATTATGAAAACAGTTTGCAATGTATTAATTTATCAAATCCATCTTGTCAAGGTATTTTAAAACTGTCTCATTGATATTTGTACTTCAATAAAACAAAAATTAAAAAAATAACAAAAATAAAAAAAATAAAATAGTGTGCCCTTGAGTAATTGAAATATTTTTATTTTATGGCATTAAAATTACATTTCTTGGATTCAACCTTTTGAGAGTTTTTTTGTTTGTTTTATTGAAACAATCATTGAGCAGCTTTTGTAGTATTTCTTAGCTTTTACTATTTATTTTGTTTATATTTTCATCACTCGTGGCTTTAGTATGAAAAATTTTCACTGTACAGAAAAGTTAAGGAATTAATATGTTCTTTGCTTACATCTTCCCATAATATTTTGGCTTTATCTAATTTGTTATTACTTTAGAACATTATATCTGTAGCCTTAATAGATGATAGAATAGGAAATTACCAGTTGCCCTATCTTCAAATGTTACTGGAAAAATAAGAAAACACATACATTAGCACACTTCCAAATTTTTCTGTTTCATGGTGTGTATGTAAGTTTATGTGTTGCTTGTATAAAATTTTTATCCACATCAAATGATTATTTTCATACTCATATATCTCTTTATTATAACTTCAACATTTACTTTTCATTTTGTAATCACAGTAATCTTAGTGCAATTAAACTTAGATTGATTTTTAAAATAGGGCTATTTATTCATATGTTCTGTCTTTTTGAGACAGGGTTTCACTGTGCAGTTTAGGCCAGCCTTGACCTAACTTCACTTTGTAGCCCAGGCTGGTTTCACACTCACAGAGACCTTATTGCCCAGCCTCTTCTTTTATATTAATTTTATTGAGAAAGAAATAGTAATGAGATAGTTTCAAAATAGGTTAGTAGGACAGTTACAATAATTAATACATTACATATTGTCTTTGTAGTAGTTATTCATAGTACAAGATGAAGACATGATATCTTGTCTAAACACAGTTCCAAACTTTCTTCTCAATATTATATATATATATATATATATATATATATATATATATATATATATATGTCTTTCATTTATATCTCCCTGTTTTGTTTACTTTTGCCACAGAGGGGTAACATCTTGTAACTCAGTTATGTTCCAAATTTTCCGATCAAGGAGATTATGGGGCCACAGAGGAAAGTGATAGAAGATGTACAGTGGGCCTAAGGAGAACTACATGGAGAGAAAACACTGTCTCAGGCTTTCACAGAGAGCAAATTGGTCAAACGATGGCCATGATTCATCCGCATGGCTGACACTGACAAACTGCAGTACAGGGTTTCAGGATAAATCCTGGGGGTAGGGGGTACTTGACTGACTTTGTCAGATACCAAAGTTACATTTCGTGCTATATAGTTCTTGCTTTATCTTGGTCTTAACCATCCAGCAGAAAAGTATAAAACGAGGTATAAAAAGTGAAGCCATATTAATATGCTGAGCTGTAAAAGGCTCAAGTCAACAACTTCTGACATTACCAATCATACAGATAACCCACTACTATTATAGACTACTAGACTATATTGGTTTATTTTGCTGAATTCATGAACCTACAATATATGAATGCAGTGCTCCAGACTCCTGAGGCATGGGATTTCAAGAAAGTGCAATAATCACTCCTGGCCTGAAGATAGGGTTCTTGAGAAACATCCATGCCTTCTTCAGAATCCTACAATTTCAGAGGAAATGAATTAAGGGAGTCATATTTACTAACATGTCTTTAAATCTGTAAATTCATTATTCATCTTGGTCATATTTTCCATTTCAAGAAAAATGCTGCAAAATGACCTTTTCTAAATTGTTCTTTGGTTACACACTTGCAAAATTCTTATTTTGAATATGCCTTTCTCTGGCTTTTACAGGACTAACAACTTACTGTTTATGGACTGCTTGGCAGTGAGTTTTTCCTCTTAACATATTCCAACAATGTTAATGTGAATTCTAGTCTGGTGGTTTCCATTGTCTGTCCCATATTTCTTCTGACTGAACACTTATCATAGGGGCATGACACGGGCTAGGCACGTACTGTGTGCCAGGCCCCAGACGGAGCACTTGTGCGCTCTACGCCTGCTCTTTCTGTGCCTTTGCCTGTCCGCTGGGCTCACAAACTATGTGCTAAACCCTTACAGTTTGATATTATAGTTATCAACTTCAGGCTAAACATTTTGTTTCCCTTGTTCTCTCTTCATCCTGAGTGATTTTGTAAAATGAGAATTCCCAGCAGATTAAAATTTTTTGTGGTAGTTGGTGCTTTGATTTTTATACTGAAGTTTCAAGTTCTATAATAACATTGTTTTTCTCCTTTTTTTATTTAACTGTGTCGGTTTCCTTTTCAGTTTGTCACTTGCTTCCATCTCTACAGGCTCATTTATCCTTTTCTTAGGAGTATGCTAGAGTTGTATGTTTTTCAGGTATGCATATATATGTATATGACTCATTTTCTCCCTTTTCATTGTATGCTTTTTCTAGGTCTTGAGCTTCTGCTTTTATCTTGCCCCAGATAGGACCTAGGAGCTCTGAATTTACTCTCAGTACAGACAGGATCAATTTCTCAGGCTCCTTCCACAGCTCTCCATGGAAGGGTGGCCACTCATCCACTCACTTCTGAACAAAGTGGCAGCAAGAACTACGGTCATGGATAGATTTGCCCATTGAATTGTTTAGACACAAATAGAAATCCTCCAGTAGGTGGAAAGAATAGGAAACAGGTATCCGGGCTTCTGTTTGTTCTTCTTTTGGCTAGAAACTTTGGTAATTTTCCCTCAAACTCTAACGAGTTGTAAATGATATTTTAACAGCCTCACATAATTAATGTATACAATTTAATGAGTTTGAATAGATGTAGATACTTGTATTGCCTTTACCACAGTCAAGGTAGTAAATATGCCCACTGCTTCTAACAGTTTCCTCTGAATTTTTTGGTTGTTTGTGGAGGGGTTAAAATACTTAATGTAATAACTACCTGACAGTGAACATTGAAGTGTACAATATATTACTGTTAATTAGGTACTATTGTACAGTATCTTCTGGAATATCTGAAATAACCTTTATTCTTTATCTATAGCTTCTATCCCTTCCCATGTATGCTCTATTTTGAATGCCTCATCTAAGAGAAATCATACAGCATTTGTTCTTCTATGAGCAATGCACTTCATTTAGCATATTGCCTTCCGGTCCATACATATCGTTGCAAGTGGTGTACGTTAGTGTTGTTCCTATCTTGGCTCCTACGCTGAGCCACAGAATGCGGCTTTCACCTCTTGTAGGTCTTTACTCAGAAGGAGCATTTTAGGGACTGGCGGCTACTCCAACACCTGGCAGCATCCAGGCATTTTATTTCATGGGCTGGGTGTTTTATCAGCTCAGTAATTCCCGTCTAGAGCTGCTGACCTGGGCTTGGTTGCTGTTTCCTAGGAGGTGGTCACACACTTTCCAGCTGTGCTCACTTTGCCTCTAGCCCAAGCTCTCAGGCTCAATAAGACAGCGTGGGGCTTGTGAACCCAAAGCATTCCTCCAGCTTGGAGCCCATGACAACCCACAAGACAGGCACTGACCCCTAGTGACATGGTCCTTGCATTCTGTGGCACCCTCATATTTTCTTTCTTGTCACCTCAAGTTGGAAAACTCATCGGAAAGTCACAGAAGTGCTCCTGCTTGCTTCCTTTAATTCTGTGTTCTTGTGATAAAGATCAGGATGACACATGTTGATTCTCAGAACCTTCTTTTGATTTGGTGTGTAATTTTCTTCTAAGTGATATCTGACAGGTGTCCCTCAAGTCTTGGCAAATATTTATATTTCAGAGGCAAATAGATGTGATTGAGAGGTTTTAATCAGAAAGACTGGAGATGAACTAGAACAGTGAGATCAGGGAAGAGAAGAAAAGCTAATACTTTAAGATGGAAAATGCAGTTCTTAAACATACAAAATGCCACAGGGACAGAAAATAAAATAATGGAGAGGAGTCTTCAGGTAAGATAGGGGAGAAGATTCCAGCAGAACAGAAGAGTGAGGAGGAAGGTTAGGGACATTATTAATACACACACACACACACACACACACACACACGCACACACACGAGAATGGGAGCAGCAGCCCGGGGCAGCAGAAGTGGTCGCTGCATTTGGAGATGTATTATGGTGAAAGGATACATTAGAGTTTGTTTTAAGTACTTTAAAAACTAAGAAAGGAAAAATAAAATAAAAAGGGTAAGCATACCAGAATGTTAGCAATTGTTGAATCTGGAATATAAGCCTGTGAAAATTTATTGTGCCATAATGCTAAGCTTTCTTTTTTGTGTACTTTCAAATTCTTTTAGGCTAAAAAGTGCCACCTTTCAAAATAACTTTTTAAATTTTGTTTTGTTTATTGTTTTATGTATTTATTTCTTTGGTGCAGGGCCTCACTATGCAGTTCAGATTCTGAGTGATTCCCCGACCTGTCTCCCCAGCGATGGGGTTCCAGGCATGCACCACCAAGCCGAGTTTCGGGCTCGCACCACATATGATACCGGTTATCGAACCCTTGTCCTTATGCGTGCCAGGCAGGCACTTATATCAGCAAGGTATCTCCGCAGCCCCGAAAGAAAATTTTTAATTCCAGGAAAATACCAGCTTTGGTTATTGGCAAACTTCCTCAAGGGTGCTTTCCTCTCAGAGATCTCAGTCTAGAATAGACTTCGATACAGACGAAAATCAAGCAATCAAGCACAGGCGCTCCTGCTTTGCAAAATAACATCCCCTAATTTTTCAGCTTCTGTCTGTCCTGCCTGCAGCCTTGGCAAATGGCACATTTCTCTCTCTGAAGTATGAGAAACCAAACAAACTCCCCTGGAATCAGCATATTCCACTGCAAGATGCCAGCTCTGAGTGGTCATATGCATAGCTCGCAGAGCACCACAATGAAGTCTGAAACGTTCTGGCGAAGAACAGTTCCGAGGGCAGAGCCCAGGAGCACTGTGCAGCTCACACAGAGAAAATTCCATACATTTTCCATGCACTGATTCAAGATACCCACAGAAATAGACCAAGGCTTGGCTGAATCAATATTTGAGGCAGGAAGGAACCTCCTAAAAAGAAATCGCTTTTAGTCTCCTGCAAGGTAAAATGTGTGCCTCAGATCTGCAAATGAAAGAGGATCACAAACATATGGCTAATGACTCATCCTAAATGGAAAAACAGAGTTGGTTATACTTTATGGAGATTTTTACATGTTGAAGATACATCTGTTGCTATTTATGCCGACATGTATGTAGAGATTGGCAGGGCAAGTTCTCTGTAGGAAAGAGGGAGATCCAAACCAAACCACAGAACTTTCTTGCTTTGAGGCTGGCTCCCGGGATGGAAAATGGCTTTATGATCCCTTGAAGCACTGCCCGCTCAAGCAGGGTGACTTTGAAAGGCCCACATCACAAGACAGCACAGTTGGGTGAGTCAAGAAAAATGTCCTGCTTCTCACAGACCTCCAGAGAGAATAGAACAAAGGCAGGGAGTCACAGAGGTGTAAGCGAGCTTGGGGAGCAGTCTTCTGATTAGGGGGCATCTTCTTGTGGTGACTGTGCCAGGTAAAATAGATCACATCTACTCTGACATAAACATGCCACCTGCAATCTGACAAGAGCAGACTCCTTTAGCTCTGTTCTGTTAATAGCCATTCTCCAAGAGAGCGTCCATGACTTCTGGCAGATTGTTTTCCCATTGGGAAGCTCTGATAAGTATAAAGATTTCCACTGCTCCCTACTTTGTATTATAGCTCATCAGACTGTTTTGTGGAATTGCCTGATTGCCTACCCTGTAAATAGCGTGTTGTGTCTGTTTAATCTAGAATTTGCCTTCCTCCTGCCCAGCTGCCTTTCTTCCCATTTGCTTCCTATCCCTCCTTTCTGTTTTGCTTGACATTAAACAGTGGCAAAACAATAGGCAAATAAGCACCTATATCAGAAGGTGAAAGAGCAAGAAGCTCTGAGAACATTAGGGGTGAACTGTGTGTCCCCAAGTATGTTGAAGTCCTGAGTGCCATTAGCTCAGACTGTGATGGTGTTCCAAGGTAGGATGCCTGCAAGGTGATCAATTTAGAGTGAGGTCTCTGGGGTGATTCCTTATCTGACATTCTAGTGTCTGCATACAATGGGGAACTTGGACACAGGTCCTGAGAGCAGACTGGGTAAAGGCACAGGGGAGATGGAAGAGAGGCCTCAGAAGGAACCAACCCTTCCAATGTCTTGGGCTTGGAATTCCAGCATTTGAGAGTTGGGAGGAAAGAACTTCTGTTGTTCCTGTCACACAGGGACTGGGAGCTTTGTCATGGTAGTACTAGAAAATGAACAGAGAATCCACTAGATAAAGTGCTGTGACAAGGCAGAGGTGGACTTAAAAAAAAGTAAACTGGAAGATACCTAATATGAACTGCAACTTGAGAATGGTGTAAAATGGCTCACACAGAAACATAGATTAGGAGCTCAACAATATTATTATTCTTGTTATTATTATCATCATCACTCTTTCTCTGGGGGGCTATAGGGTCTCACTAGGCAGCTAAGACTTGTAGCGATCCTCCTGTTTTCAGCCTCCTAGTGCTGGGGTTGCAGGTGTATACCACCATGCCCAGTCTCTGTGCTGGCTCAGCATGCCCGGGGGTGGGGCCAGCAGAACATGTGGACATGTGGTAACAGGAGTCGAACCTCTTTGTTCCCTGTGCTTTCCTAAGCAGACACTTACTCTGATGAGCTATCTTGCTGGCCCTGAATCATTCATTTTGCAGTACTAGGACTTAAATCTTTGCCCTGAGTTAATTGCTCAGCCTATTTTCGTGTTGGTGGTGGTGTTTCTTTTTTCTTTTTCTTTTTTTTTCTGACAGGTTCCTGCCAAGATGCCCAGGCTGGGCTTGAACTTGTCATCCTCCTTCCCCAGTCTCCTGGGGATGCTGGGATTACAGCTCTGCTCCACCACACCCCCTGCTAGATGCTCCACTACTTGTACAGCACTGCTCAAAGCTCCACAAGCAGCCCCCACGGAACTCTCTAACGCCTTCCACAGGGATGTGTTCTCCACTTTTGTGGCCAGGGTTCCTGCCAGGCAGTGCTGCTTAGCACAGTGAGCTCTACTTGTAATTTACATGCACCTTGTTAGAAATGACAGCCTTTCTAGATTCTTCCCACTTTTGTGCCTTATTATTTAACCCTGACCAGGGTTCAACCACGGGCCAAACACAAGCACAGTCCCCCTTTGAGTATTTGAAAGAAACAAAGAATGAAAAGCAGGAAATAAATGAGCTTGTAAGAAGGGACAAAATGCGAGCACTTCAGGTAACTCTCTGTTTATTTCTAGTCATCCTTGGTACCTTGGCGGCTGTTGATGATTATGCTGCACAAGTGATAAACTCTAGTTGACTTTAGCATTGTCTAAAATATCCTCATCTAAACGCACTCCTTCAAGGTCTGCATTTTGTGAGGCCAAGAGCAATTATTGACAGTCGTGGAAAGGGTACTTAACATTCTTCTAAACATTATAACTCCCACTTTGGCAGAGGGCAGAATTATTCCATCGCATTTATTCTGGGGAGGTCTGGCTGCTTCTCAGAGAGTTGAGGGCACTAATGGCCCAACGAGACCAGAAAGCAGCTCTTGCCTCTGCTTCTCCTCTTGTTTTAGGCCCTCAGCTTCAGTAAATCACAGATGTCAGTCCTCTAGGAACGTTACAAATAACTCGTGTGTGGCAGACGCTGTTTCTGAATTTTGGGGCTCTGAAGTACTAGCAAGAAATGGGTTGAGGTAGCCCCAGGAGTTTGCAAAAGGCCAAGGACTAAACTCTCCCTCTTTGAGGACTTAAAACTTTTGAAAGGGCCATCCAGGATGTCTAAAATAAGGAAAGGGTCTACAGGGCATTCAAGTTCTCACTACTAGATCGGACTCATAGTGATCCACCTGTGTACAGCCTCCCAAGAGCTGGGATTACAGGTGCACACGACGCCCAGTCTCAATTGCCATCTCAGTGTGCTCCAGGGGCAGGGCAGGTATGGCAGGTCTGGGGATCGAAACTTTAGACCCTGTGCCTGCTTGCAGGCACTTTAACCCACTGAGTTATTTGACCAACCCTCACCTAGTCATGTTCTTGATGAAGAAAACAAAATCAAACATTCCAACAACTCAGGCCATGAATTTTTGTCCGAAATAATCTAACAATAGTGGAAAAAAGCAGGATTTTACTGTGTTTAAATCAAGAGATCTCATTTCTAAGTGTGCACATGCTCATGCCTATGTGTGTGCATATCTGTGTGTGGGAGGCGTGTGCATGTGCTGCAAAAGAAGCAGTGGTGTAACAAGTGTCATTCAGGAACTAAGGGTTTTAGATCTGGATCTGGGTTTGGGTTTGCTCTTGTGTGGTAGAGACAGGCAGTATGAGCCTCTCTCTCCCAGGCCCTTGCTAGGTGAGCACACTCAGATGGACACACCCTCATCTCTAGAACCCAGACTATGTTACCTTGCATAGCAGAAGGAATTTTCCAGTAGAATTACAAGTGCTAAGATAGCCCAACTTGGACTATCTGGGTGGAGCCTCCCTGAGAAAAGGAGGTCTAGTGGAAGCAGAGGTCAGCAAGAGGAGAGGTTGGTACCTCTGCTTAAAGAGGGCACCATGAGTAGCGGAATGCCAGCAACCTCTAGAAGCTACGACAGGTAAAATAAATTTTCCCTCAGAACCACCAAAAGGAAGGAGCCCTATCAACTTAAAAAAAAAAAACAAAAAAAAAAAAACTGAGATGAATATTGTCTATGCTGCCCAGGCAGGCCTCAAGCTCCTGGATGTGTGTCCTCCTGCTTCAGGCCCCTGGTAGCTGGTTCCATAGACACAGGCTATGGTGCCTGGGATCTGCCAATCCATTCGTAGACTTCTGACCTTCCTGGACTTTAGGACCCGAAATTTTTGTTATTTTAAGTCCCAGTGTTTCTGGAGGGCTGTCACAGCAGCAATAGGATACCAAACCATGCCAACAACTATAGTCCTTAATAAGCAGTAGCTTGCTCTTGGGCAAGTGGCATAAGGAAAGTGAACCTCTCTTTGTGAATCTATAAAAGGAAGAAGCAGCAATGCCTGTTTTCCAAAGCTGCTCTTTAAGTACTAAGATGGTTGCAACATGAGCACCAGACAGTGCTCCACAGGATTATTAGTCTTTGCCCCTGGGGCTGCTGCCATACCCTTCATGCCTTTGAATCTCCTGGTCCTGATCTACTCAAGGTGGCTTCAGGCCGTAGTCCCTCCCAGGATGAGCATGAGAATCCCCTGAAGGAACGATGTGAGCCAGTGTGTGGAAGATGTAATGCAGGAGTCAACTGGGTGTGATTCTTTTATATCTTGTTTGGCTGGTGCCCAAGGAGGCTTCAATCTTCCTTATAGACAAACCCTGCCCGCCTCCATGCCAGCTTGGGAGGGTCAGTTTTCACCTCAGTCCCCTGCAGGACACACTGAACTTGGTCTTCGATGCTTTCTCCCTACGAAGCTGGGGACATGGCCTTCCCGGTATGTGTTTGCCTCCTACAACCAAGCCGCAGGTGTTGGCTGGGCTCACAGAAGCCACCCAACCTTCCTGTTCTTTACTACACTCAATTCCAGGCCCCACTTTTGCTACTGCTCTATGGCTGCAACTATTTTGCTACAAACCAGTAGTTTTCAACACTGGTACACATTAAGATCATCTGGGGAACTTTTAAAAAAATTATTGGTACCCAAGCTCCACCCTGGATCAATTAAATGAGCTCTCTAGGGTGGAGCCTGGACATCAGTAATTTTTTAAAAGCTCCCTGGGCGATTCCAATGTACAGCAAGGTTAAGAAGCGATACAGTGTGTAGCCCGCCACATGGAACAGTACTGCTGAGCTCGGAGTTCAGTGTTCAGAGTGCGAGGCCATTCACTGAAGTCCTCCATCCAAGCCTTGTTCAGTTTACTTATTTATTTTCTTGTTTGTTTATTTATTTATTTGGTACAGGGTTTTCACTATGCAGCTCGGACTCATACAGATCTTTCTGTCTTAGCCTCACCAGCTCGGGAATTACAGGCATGCATCACCATGCCAGGTTTCTGAGTCAGCGCAGTGTACCTGGGGTTCTGGGGCAGGCACAGCATGCGGTACTGGCATCGAATCCTAGTGCCTTTGCTTGCCAGGCAGGAGCTTAGACTGATCTATCTCCCCAGCCCTGGGAACCTTGTTCTTAAAGACACAGCCCAACCCTCTCTCCCAGGAAGGTGAACTTGAGGAACTAGAGAAACCATGTTTGTTGATGTTCTGTTCTCAGGCTGAAGACGTGTGGACTCTTGTCTCTCTCAGTTACTGGAAATCCTGGTCTGCACAGGTGGTGCCTGTCTAGCCAACTGTAACATGCACTCCAGAGAATTGTTTCAGAACATGGCGACAGCGCTGCTAGATCTGCACTTTCCTCTTACTGAAGGACATGTTTATTTCTCCTTCTGAATATGAAAATGGTTAACTCTGTCAGATCATAAACTACTAACCTCTGCTCCTGTGTGACCCAACTCTGAATGCAGCCCCGTGGTGATTACAGAGAGTCCCTGAAACAGAGCAACTTGACACAAGACACAACAGGTCGTGTCTTGGGCCCAGACGCATGTCTTGCCTCTATTGTCATAATCTCTAGCTTCCTGTACCTACTAGGGCGTGCTCCCTAATTCCCCTAGGTGAGCTGAAGCAAATCAAATCATGCCCTGCTTTTCTTTTAACACAAAATTTCATTTCAAAACAATGTTGGGTAGTTCTGTTATGGTAGTGCTGGGAACAGTTACACACTGACCCAGTGATCAAAGTGGAAGTTATTGACACCATCAGGATTGGAAGTCTTCTACAAATCGCAAGAAATGTGTGCAAGAAAAAAGTCGTGGTACAGGAGCGGAACGGGCTCAATGCCTATTTTTATTTCCAGGCATAGAGAAACTTGACCAACATTCTAGGACAAAATAAATTATTGAAAGTTCAAAAGCTAACTCAGGCTTATAAAAGAAATTTCATTATAGACCTGCATCCACTATCCTGAAGGTAGAGGGATTTTTTTTTTGTAGAAGCTTTTAAAAAATCCATTAAAGCAATAAGTTATATATGTTATTGTACATTACTGGAAAAGAAGTTTAAAGTTAAACTCTAATACCTGAACAAAATATTCAGTCTTTAATATCAAGTCATTGAATAATAGTCCCCAAGACTGTCATCTCTTTTGATATATGGTTCTTTTCTAACTGGCAGAGGGATATTTATGATCCCCATTAAAGATATACGAGTAAATGATACAGATGGCTTGAATGCCAATTAATACACATGAAAATAACCAATAATATATCTTCTTTTCATAAGTGATTATAATTTGACACTTTTGATGTAATTTCATCTAGTTCTTCAAATTATGCAAATATGACTCTCCCTTCTTCCTTTTTTTATTTATCTCTGTTGATTGGTACACCCGCACATGCATTCACAAATTCTTAAACAAAAGTAATTACTATCATTTAAATTTCTGCGCAAATGAATGTGGCTATAAATGTACAGAGGACTCATGCACGTGCTCTGTGTCGTAATCTCTAGTTTCCTGTACCTATTAAAGCAAATGTTTAAGAAGTAGCATTATTTCTCTATTTTGTTTCATTTCTATAATGAAATATTTTTCCCAAAGGCAGTAAGTTTGTTAAGAGCAAGAGCAGCATTCTTTCTTTCGTGAGCCTAAATCGCAGCTTATATAAGTCGGGAATGGTAGGGCAGTGCAAATGACTGAAAGGATTCAAAATAGCTCAAGGGCTGGCTAGATAGCTCAGCGGACTAAAGCTCCTGCTTGGGCAGAGTGCGGTGGCAGGGGTTTGATTCCCAGCATGCCATGCCAGCCCTGCTCCCTGAGCCCACGACGGAGACGCGTGGTGGTGCCCACCTGCAATCCCAGCTCTTGGGAGGCTGAGCACAGGAGGAGCACTACAAGTTCGATCTATGTAATGAAAACCTGTAGACCCTGTACTAAATAAAAAAAAAATCAAAGTAGTTTTGCTAAATTGTGCTTTCATTTTCTGATTGATCCTTACAGTTTGTATCTTTTTCTTGGCATTTTAAAGTACAACTTATATATGATAAAATGCACATACAGTAAGTGTGGCGTTCGGTGAGTTTTGATAAATTTATAGTAACATCCAATTAAAATATAGAACATTTCCATCTCTCCACTAAATCTCACATCCTTTTGTTGTCAGTTTCCACCTTCCTACCTCCAAATGCCACCTTCAAATGTTTCCGTTTCCATTGCTGAAATTTATTCTGCAAATTCTAAGACTTTGCATAAATAGAATCTGATAGTATATTCCTGTGGCTTATTGGGCTCAGGATATCACAAAGGGTTGAGCTTCATCTGTGTTTTGTGTATTAGAAATTTGTTCCTTTCTGTTGCCAACTCATTTCATTTCATTAACCTGATGATGTGCCTTTGGATTCCTTCCACGTTGAGACCACTATAAATAAAGCTGCTACAAAAATTCTTACCCAAATTCTTTGGAGGATAAGAAAGTATTACATAGTTTTGTATCTAACAATACGTACCTTAAATGGAGAAATGACATCAATATGTTTATGTCTGTTTTCTGCAAACTACACCACATACCGGAACTGAAAGGGTCTCACGTGATGAGCCCATTAGTGTGCACTGGGATGCTGGCCAAGTCATGCCCAAGCTCTCAAGACTACTGTGGCCCTCTCTGAGCATCCTTGGCGTACATAACATTGACTTAGTTTTCCTTCTGCCTTGTATAGAAAAAGCCCTCACTGACTTCTTAGTAAATTCTAAAATGTGTAAACAATGGACCAGATAGGTCAGTTAGTAAATAAATAGTGAAAGCTCCTTCAACTTCGGTGCGAGGGCAATTTCAAACAAGATCACGGTGTCAAAATCTCGAATGCAGATTTTATGTCTGTTGCCCAGATACACATAATCCAAGATTTGGATGAGAATGATTAGCTTGAGCATGTCAAAGCAGTAGAAATCCAAGAACAATCCTGGGTAAAATTGTTAAACCTGATTCTATTTCAAACACAGTAAAAAGTGAGATATTTCACCAAAACAAGCCTAACATAATCCATGGTGCCCAACACCTCAGCTTCACTTGTAAGAAAGCTGGTAACTAGACATTCCCTCCACTAAGGATGGCATATGCATCCTTATGGTGGCTTGGACTACTGCTTTCTAGTTTTCCAGGGAACATAAAGCTCCTGGCCTCTTTCCATGCTGCTCCTTACTGTTCCCTGGCAGGCAAGGGTCTCTGTCTTGAGGACTAGGAAGGCAAGAAGGAAGATGTGAGTTTCGCAGGTGTGTCTGTGCTCTTGGGAGCAGGCGGTCTACATCGCTTCCCATGGCCTTTGCCTCCTAGGACAGCTCCCTCAGGTGGACCACATCCAACACTGTCACTCAAAGGCCTGGCTCTGAGTCTACATCATGATCTCTTGCTGCCTGCGAGCACGACCTTCAATCTCCATATCCAGGCATTAATTTTGGTCTTCAGTTCATCATATTACTATTTTTCAAACAACAGAGCTCATTGGGAAGGGTGTTTTTTGCCCTTTCCATGCCCCCTTGATTCCGGAGCTCTTTCTAAGCCCTCCCCCAGCGTAGGCCCTCAGGTGCCTGGCTGATACATTTCTACCTGACACATCTCCTTATTCCTTTCCTTTTTTTTCTTTTCCTTCTTTCCAAATTATTTTTATTTTTTAAAGAGAATAAAAATAGTAAAGAACATTAGAAATGATACTGAATTTCACTAAACGAAATGATAGGAATGCAACAATGGCTATTGTCTTTCTTATTGTTTCTTCAAATTCGTTATTCAGATAATCAGAGATAAGCATGCAAAATTGGTAAAAAATTTAAAAACCTTATTTCCACATTAAGTGCTTCTTCCAATAGACCAGTAGAAATCCAAGCCATCTCAGTGTACACAGATGTGGTTTCCTTTTCTTCTCCTTTCCCACATCCCAGTTGCTCCTTCCCTTTAAGAAATTTGTTTTCCTTTCACAATATCTATTGTGCCTTTCACATTTAATTTACTCTTTCAGGTTCTTACTAGCAAGACAATGTGATGTTTATACATGAAGGTCTGACTTATTTCACTTATGAGTATGGTTTCTAGGCCGGGCGTGGTGGCGCAGGCCTGTAATCCCAGCACTCGGGAGGCTGAGGCAGGAGGATTGTTGTGAGTTCGAGACCAGCCTGAGCTACAAAGTGAGCTCGAGGCCAGCCTGAACTGCATAGTGAGACCCTGTCTCAAAGAAAAAAAAAAAAAAGACAAAAAAAAAATGAGTATGGTTTCTAGTTGCATCGATTACCTACAAAAGCCTCAAGTTTATCTTTTTATGGCTGAGTAATACTCCATTGTATTTGGAGTCATTGAATTACTCCAAAAGCATTATGCACCCTAACTACATGAAAAGGCAGTTACATTACAGGGTAGAAGAACTGCAAACTAAATGGTCTCCCAAATTTATGGCCCAGATTAAGAGTTGCCCCAGTGTCATCCCCTGGACAGAAGACCCAAGTGTAACCTGCTTTACAGGCAGAGAAGATCCTCTGGCAAGTTTCTGGCAGAAAGGAGCTGGGTTTGCCCACACTTTGCCAACTTTTGGGGGCAGTTCTACACTCACCAATCTATTTATTCAGGGAATTTTAAGCAAAAAAGCACCTCAAAGAGGCTGTACCCTCAGAAAAATCTCAAAATGAGACTGTGGTGTCAGGCACCAGCTTAAGTTTATAACCCATTTCTGTGCTCATTTAAAGGGAAAAACTGTGACATGGGACTCCTCAGAGAGAGATTTACAACTAGTCTTTACAGGGGTGTGTGACGCTGAGAACAGGGGTAGGCAGAGGCAGCGTGCCCTTCTATGTAGCCATCTGTAGGTGCAGGGGTGGCCTCTGGGGTGGCGCTGGAACTGCAAAGCCTGGACTACAGCAAGGGAAAACTTTTTTTGAAATTTCTTTTTCTTTTTTGAAGTAATGACTCTGTGGCCTTGAACTGGAGATATAGTCCTGCAGGCCCCAACTCAAGATCCTCCTGCCTCAGCCTCCCTAGCAGGGCTGGAATACAGGAATGCATTACCACATCCAATGCTTACTTATTTTTTTGAATGACCTTAATTTCAGCATTCCCAGCCAAACATTCTTACTGCTTACTTGAATCATCTAAGTGATCTAAATTCCAAGAAATGAGTGAAAAAAAAAAAAAAAAAAAAAAAAACCCACCTACTTCCTATCAAAACTGTGGCACTAGCTAGTCATATTGCTCTTAATCTATGACTTGGGATAGTGGTGATTTTTTCAACATTTTTCTCTGCCCTCCACACTCGATCCCAAGGGCAGCCGATCCAGCTCAAGTGAACACATTTGGTCATTTCTGCCCCTTTCTCATTTCTACCTTACAACTCTGCTCTGCGGCTGCAGTGCTATACCAGTGCACACATTTGTTCCTGAGGACTCACTCCTGAAAAGCGGCGGTGTGTGCTGCAGCCCCGGAATGGAGCTCATAATGACTGCGCTGTGGCCGGCTCCATCCCTCTAGCTGCAGGCAAAGCATTGAAAACCAATGAGATCGGGCAGCTCCGTGCCCACCCGAATTAAGACATCGTTGGAATGCTAGCAGAGGCCTACAGGCAGGGCGCAGGAGAACACCACCTCTGTGTCTCGTCCATACACAAAAACTGCATCTGTCAGGTAGCAATGGCCTTCACGGTGACACTGCACAGGCCAGCACAAGCCACTAGCCAACTTCTCCTCACAGGCCTTGCAGGGAAACGCCCAGAGTTCTCTGCCCCTCATCACACTCCTTGATCCTTCTGCAGCCACCGCCCTTTTGCCTTTCTGGTACTGTTTACAAGCTGCAAACACTTCCACCAGCCAAAATCCCAACTTTCAAGCAAGGTGTGAGAAAGGCTGTTTGTTGCTTCAGGCTCATTTTCCAGTGCCTCTCTCTTCAAGGAATAATAATGATCCCCTTCAAGAAGTCTCTGGCAGAAAGGGTGGTGAAGAGAAGGAGATCTTTCTCCCTCACAGAGGAAACTGAAATTAGCCTAATTAGATTTTCTGAGCACTTAGATACCACCGTGATAGACGCCATCTAAATACATAGACAGAGAGGAGACAAGCACAGATGTTGTGAGAGACCACTGATTTAGTTCCAAGTCAATACTCTTAATTAACTGCAAACTGTTTAAATATATAACATTCCCAACACGCAAACGGTAGCATCTATATGGTACTCTTTCTGTGAGTACCTGGAAGTGGGAAGCAAGCTAGCAGGCATACCCACAAGCACAGAACTGCAATAATAGCCACTTATATTAATGTAGATGCACTGCCTCAGATTCCAGCCTCCCTAATGAGATTATTCACTTGGTAGATCATTGTCTCGTGTCCAAAGCAGGAATGCAGTCATCAACGCAGAGCAAGCACAGCTGCAGTCTGAGTGACACCAACTATCCCATACAGAAGCAAGCTCCTTGGTTTGCTTTCAGCTTCCCTTTAATGAGCAACTGGTGTAAGTACAATCCATCCAAGTCTTCAGTGCATTGCTACCTCAATAGTGTGGCAATAGCTAGGGACTGAGCTGCTGGTCCAAAGAAGGCATCCTGGAGGGGATGAACTCACTCCCTACCTGAGAAAGCAATAGGATGTGGGATTCAGGGAAGGAGCAGAATCCTGTGTGTGTGGGAGACTCTTGCCTCTGAGAGTCTCCAAGGGCATTGGTGGCGCTCACAGGTGATGTGGTCTTTTGTTTCACAGTTGAAGCAAAGCCAGGTGGTTCCCTGTACTCTCTTCTCTTGCAGCCATGCACACAGTCTCCTCACTTGCTATTTCCAAAAGCAACCTAAAAGCCTTTGCAAACAAACCTTAGGACTATTTCCTCAAAGGACAACTTCTGCGGTTTGGACTTTAAAAGTTAAAAAACTAGCAAATATTTGTGAATTTCAACTGAAGAACTGAAAGATCAGCTGTATGATTACAGTGGCAGTCTGGATGTTTATTTAATCAGATAGCAAATATTTAATAAGCATTTATTATGTGTTAAACCCTAGGTATACAGTGATAAACACGGCACTTGTCTTCCCACACATAGTAGTACCATAACAGAGATCAAGACTGAAATCCAACATGAACACTTCTAGTAAAGACAAGGGGCTTTGATAGCTATACAAACTCTCTTACACATGATAGTTACAAAATATGTAAGAGTATTTATAGAAAGCTATAGGAAGGAGAACACACCTCAAAGCCAAAGAAACTACAGGAGTGTTTACTTAAAAGAATTGTATCTGGAAGAAGTGAACACTGGGAAGCAGACTCATCTCGTCTTAAAATGTTTCTCCACACCCCTGGCTGGGACAAAGAAAAACACTAGTTCCTTTGCATGTCCAAGGTGACAGGACAGACCACATGAAAATCTGAAGGAGTGAAGCTATGAGGAAGATGAGAAAGAACTGAGATCCACATCTTTGTTGAGAATTGACAGCATGAATTAAGCACTAAAGTGCGCATAAGTGCAGAATTTGACAGAAGCCTAAGGAAAGCAGGCAAAGACTGGAGAGGAGTCTTCCCTTTAAGGATAGTGTGGGTTCTCTGATTTCTCCAAGGGGTGCTCAGCACCTGGGAAGCCACAGGAACCAAGAGGAAGTAGCCAGAGCCACACAACAGAGGATGACAGTGTACAATTGAGGCTGAACCAATTAACTTTTCAATGACACAATAATGATACTCAGAAGAATCTAACAGAGTCTACTTATCACATAGTATTTTCTACAACATCTCCTTTCCAAACAAAAATTACTAAACACAGTAAAATACAGAAATATGTGAGATGTACTCAAAAAAGAGAACTCAATAAAGATTGACTCTAATTGGGCCAAGGTGTTAGATTTAGCAGAAAAAGACTTCAAACCAGTTGTAATAAATGTGTTCAAAGATTTTGAGGAGAATGGTCTTTATAAATGGGTAGTAGGGAAATCTGAACAGAGAAATGACAACTATCTCAATAGAGAAAATGAAAAGCTAAGAAGTATCATAATGAAAATGAGGAATTTACTCACAACAACTGAAGATTAGCTAGACAGTTTTGAGGCAGACTGAGGCATCAGGAGAAAGAATCAATGAATGGAAATAAAAAATGATTGACCAGAAATTCACAATTGGAAATAAAAAGAATAAAAGATCAATGAATAGCAAACACAACACTGGAGATCCATTTTCCATCAAGCAATACGAACAGGTGTAACTGGAACAACAGGGGAAGAGGAACAGGAAAGGATTAGGAAATGAGTAAAAATGCCCCCAGTTTTGTGGGGAATATTAACTTAAGAATTTAAGAATTTAAGCGTTAACTCAACACCGCCCCACCCCCGCCAGGATGAGCGATCATAGTCAAAGTGCTGAAAGCCAAAGATAAAGAGAAAATCTCCGAAGCAGCCAGAGGGAGATGGCAAGTTACATGTAAAAGAACAATGACATGATTAATGACCAACTTCAAATTAAAATAATGAAGGCATAGGAAATTAAAATGGCTTGTTTCAACTTCTAGAGAGAGAGAAATAACCTGGCAATCAAGAATTATGTGTCAAAGAATTCATCCGTCAAAAATGAAAGAGAAATTAAGGCATTACCAGATAAACAGAACTAAGGTAATTCATTGCCTGAAAACTTCAATTACAACTATTGAAGGGAAGTTTTGAGGCCAAAGGGAAATGGTATCAGATAATCACTGAGGTTTATAGAAAGAAATGATGAACACCAGAAATGGGAAAAGTGTGAATAAAAAAATGATGCATGTACATAACTTGCTTTTAGTCCTTTTAATTTCTCTGAAAGACACAGGCATATTAAACAAAATGTATAAACCTGCATTATTAAGTTAACATGTATAGATGTCATATTCAAATAATAATAACCTCAAAGATGAGGGGGAGAGAAATGAAAATATACTGTTGCAAGGTTAGTATGTTACCTGAAGTACTTCAGTATGAACTCCGAGGAGATAGAACTAAATTAAGATATATGTTGCATCCTTAAAACAGCCATTATGAAAATGCATGAATTAACTTGATTCAGCTAGAAAGCCAACAGAAAAATCAAAATGAAATGCTAAATATATATAACTCAAAAGAACGTATAAAAGGAGA
>PVKA01015802.1:0-49244 GCA_004027165.1 Ctenomys sociabilis
GTTTCTGTTCACAACCCCACCCCTTCTATCCCTCTTCCTTACTTTGCCTCCTCCCTTCTCATGCTTGCTGATATTTTAATCTTAGCTCTGTCGATACAACATCCACATTCTCCTTTCTCCATCCCTCTCCCTCCTCATCCCTTGCCCTTTCTTTCTCTTAATACATGTTTGCAGAATCTGTTTACTTTCCTTGAAGCTCTGATTCTCATCTTGCATTTCTAAAATAATGTCTACAAGTGTAAGAACAGATTGCTACCATATGTGAAAAATATATCTTGAGAAATGTAACAGTCTTCCAGTAGTATATCTAAACTAAAAATATGACCATAAACATAGAAATCATGTAAAAATAAAATTAGCAGTTGAGAAACACCCTTAAACACAAGAACCCCACTGGGAAAGGCCTACTAAGTCACACAAGATGAAAACAGACAAACTACTACACACATTTCAGTGTTGTGTAAGTTTTCTGGATAAAGATAAAATATCACTGAATAGTCAGAGAAAAAAGGTCATCGATATCAAACATCCAAATGGAATTGCATCGTTATATTTATGACCCATATACATGGGATGAAAATATAATGGGCCGATATACTTGAATCAGTTCATTTGCTCAAAACGTGCTCACACCAGACACCGTAATACACACTGTGGATGTAATTATAATGATCAAAGGCTTCTCATAAGCAGCTTAGAGACTACGTAGACTTACAACAAAAATTCACACTTGCATATGCATGCATTTACACTCCGCTGCACCCACAGACACTTCGTATTCTACCCAGAGAACCCACTAGCGTACTTTTGACTATTAATAGAGGGATATATTAAAATATAATTAGGCTTTGACTACCTAAGAACAATTTTTATCCTCTCATATACAAAATTAAGGCCTCAAGAGCTGAGATAGAGGGGCAAACACAATTGTTGCAGATGCCAGCTATTTATCGTATAGCGAAACTGTCTCTGAGGCACATGCAAGACAGCGGTAGCCTGCTAGGCAACTTCTGGTGAGCCGGTACTTAGGTTGTGGGGTATGAAAGTTTGAGGTGTCTGTGCACTTCTGTTTAAAAACAGAAATGTAAATATATAAAATTAAATATCCAAGGTAATGAATATTCCACTGAAAGGCACTGATACACTGTCAAATGAATTATGATGTGCAATATTTTGATAATTTACTTCTCTTCTTTATGAAACCTGGGTGTCTTAACTCTGCAGCTAACAAAGTCATTCTGACTTCAGCTTTGATTCCTTTGTGTTTTCTAAGGATGCAGACATTTTCACTTGTCACAAGCATTTTAGTGCTTCACACAGCAAAAAAATGATTGTGCTATCCTAATTCTGACTTAATATAGTGACCCTGTGTAGCTATAGCTTTTGTCCAGTTAATTTGATTGACTTAATTTGTATGAAAATAAATATTTTTGTCTTTTGTTTTTGTGCCACTAATGATATGAGGAAGAAATAAATTCATATTCTGTCTTCCATTCTCAGCATAGACTGTCTAAAATATATAAGAAAGAATAAATTTGTTAAGCTTAGAACACAGGAGAAATTGTTTTTGATAACAAGTAGCATCACCTAGTCTTTTCAAAATAGCACTTGAAATAAAACTCTTGCATCTGTAAAACTGTTAACATTATCAATAGATTATTTTTATGCTATAGAAAAGTGTGATACACAAAAATTATACATATGGTAAGGTAACATTGATTACATATTTAAATGATGAGGTAACATCAATTTATATTTTGTTTTGTTTTTTGGGTGGTACCAGGGATCAAACTTGGGACCTTGTACTTCCCAGGCAAGCACTTATTCCACTGAGCTATCTCACCAGCCCCCCAATTCAGTATTAATTGCTCAAAAATCTAGTAATGAGAAATTTTATAGTTCATTAATAAATACTACAATGATAATATTGTAAAGTAAATTGATACTACAAAAAATTGTAGCTTATTTAATGTTGTACCTAATCATGCATTAAGTCAGCAAATGTTCCAGAAGAGGAAAGAACTATGGCTCTGGGAAGAAAGCAGTGCAGTGAATTAAAACATCTGCACAAGTAACCTACCTATAAAGTGTACCATGGAGAGATGAAAAGGTGAACTTCAAGGCCTTTCCTACGTGCAAAAACTCCAAAAAAAGGAATGCAAATATTATACACTGTAAATATACATTTGTAGAGATTTTATCAATGGATTCTATGGGCTTATCTGTCCACTGTTCACTTGTTTAGTAGAGGAGTAACTAGAAGAACACACAATGAAAGCTGCTACAGGCTCAATCCTTTTGTGTGCACAGCAAGTGTCTAAATGTCTCTGTTTCTGGTTTGCTTTGTTGAATCATTATAAGGGTACAGTGTGCAAAATAGCAAGTTTAAAATTGAGAAAAGAGAAATCCAGACCCTATGAAGATGGGAGGGGCCTGTGAACAGGAGAAGAAGGAGGCGATGGAGAAGTGGAAGGATCAAGAGGAGATACATGTATGGATTATTCACTGGGAAGAATGAATTTATTATGCATCATAAACACATATTAAGAAAACATTTAAATCTGAGGAGTTATAATAATGATGGTACTTCCAGTATGGAATAAAATGTGTAACTAATAAATATTCCTAATGCTATAAGCAGCTACAAGAGACCTTTGGGTGAGCATTAGGCAATTCATCTGTTACTATATTTGCTTATAGCTTTTCTAATTATTCCAGCTGCTCACTAGTGTTACTGAATAAATAAAATTTGTGTAAATAATAGCTTATCAACAGGATGAATCAGTTCCATTAAGGAACAACTGAGACTATTTTCGGAATTATGTTGTTAAATCTCAAGCTAAGGCATAATATTTAGATAAACTTTACGGCAATGGCAAATGTGCTCTAGTACATGGTATTAAGAATGTCATGACCTTGAATTTAGAGCACTGAAATCTGCTAAAGACAGCTCTTGGTGTTTCTCACAACCTCCCTACTGGACATCTGTTTGTCTGGAGTCGATGTAGATACAAATTTTTATTAAATTTCTTTTAAAATGACTAAAACAGAAATTACACATATTCATGAGGAACCCCTTAGGTGTCTGTATATATATCTATGTTGTGTTCATAGTGTTTTACTAGGTGTACATATTATGTAATATTTAAGTAATATTAAATTATTTCCTCAAACATTATCATTTACTTACAGTGAAAACATGCAAAATCCTTACTTCTAACCTGAAAAATACATAGGATAGTGCCATTATCTGTAGTCATTACCTCTGCAACATTTCAGAAAGATTACTGGATCTAGATAAAGATGTTTGGTATAAAATTCTATTGTTCAACTTATATACTAAAGATGCTTTTAAATACGTTTATCTTCATTTGAAATTAACCATTGGAAATAGATGATTCATACTGACCTTACTAGATACAAAAGTTGCATTTCTTGTAATATATGTCTTGCTTTATCTTGGTCTTAACATCCAGCAGAAAAGTATGAAAACGAAGTATAAAGAGTAAACCACCTTAATATGCTGAGCTGTAAAAGGCTCAAGTCACCAATTTTAATGATAGAATTATTTTAAAAAAGAACAAAAATATTATTTTGGGAAAAGTACTGAAAGTGGGAATACCAGAGATATAATTCAATTTATTGTGTTTCTGGACTGTAACTTAAAGAATTGTTTAGCTTACTGATTCTGCCTCAGAAAACTTAAACTTTTGTCTACATTTATAAAACTTCTTGAGAATTGAATTTCTCACTATATTTCAAAAACATGTAACTTTTTGAAGTGAAATTATTTTAAAACATTGAAATACAGAAGACATTGTTAGAACACTTACATAAAAACTCTTAACATGGTAATTATCTCTTTATAACCTTTTCACATATGCGTACAGAGAGAAGAGGAAATATGGGGAGTTTTGAAATTTAAAATAGTAGAAGACACATTGCCATCATTCCTCAAAATAGTTACACTAACTTTGAGCACATTTAGCCCATCATTCCCACCATTTTTTTTAGTTTATGGTATATTACCCATTTTAAAATATTTGTTTAGTTATTTTATAAAGAATACAAAATAATTATAAGAAATGATCCAGAATTTCATGAAATCAAATAATATAAATTCAACAGTATTGTAGTATTGCATAATGTTCTCTACAAAGTAGTTGTTCAGATTGCTAGACATACGCATGCAAAATTGGAAAAAGAAAGAAAAAGTCGTAAGAAATTAAGAAGAGACAAAAAGAAAAAAAGGAGAGACAAAAAATGAAGCACTGACTGCTTCCTTCCATAGATCAGCAGAAATCCATGGTATGATTATCCAAACAATCTTGTTTATATACATAGATATATCTCTGTCCTCTACTCTCTACCCTGTCCTTCTCCTCATCTCAGTAATTCCTTCTTTTTTCTTTCTTTCTTTCTTTCTTTCTTTCTTTCTTTCTTTCTTTCTTTCTTTCTTTCTTTCTTTCTTTCTTTCTTTCTTTTTTTTTTTTGGTGAATCAGGAGCTTGAACTCAAACCCTTGTGCTTGCCAGGGAAGTGCTTATTCTACTGAGCCATCTCCCTGGCCCCTAGTAGTTCCTTCTTGAACAGGTTCATTCTCTTTTCTCATTATTTATTGAGATTTAATTTATTCTTTCAGGTTGTTACACTAAGGAGATAATACTGTGTTTGCCCATGCAGGTCTTATTTATTTCACTTACCAACTGTCTCTTCAAAATTATCCTTTTTATGTGGTTGAACAATACTCCATCATGTGAAAATATGACATGTTATTTATCCATTCCTCATTGACGGCTATTTGAGTTGCTTCCAAGGTTTGTCAATGGCAAATTGTGCTGCCAGAATCATGGGTGCATTTACATCACGGTAGTATGATGTTTTCAGTTACTCTGGGAAAATATCTAGGAGGGAAATAGCCTCAATAGTATCTCCTATCTTTCTGAGGACTCTGCATGCTGACTTTTATACTGGTTGTACCAGGCTACACCTCCAACAACAGTGGAGAAGCATTCCTTTTTCTTCACAGCCCCTTCAGTATTTGTATGGGCTGACTTCATTTTTATTAATTTTTTATTCATTTTAATGACCAAGAAAGATAAAATAAGAATGAAAGAGTTTCAGAACAGGTTAGTAGGACAGTTACAATAATTAATCCATTGCATTGACTTCTTGATATTAGCCATTTTTTCTGGGCTGAGGTTGAATCTCAGGATTTTAATTTGCAATTCTTGAATGACCAATGATGTTGAACAGAAAATATATTTATTTGCTATTTGTATTTCTTCATGTGTATATTCATCTCTGTCTTAGTTACTCTTCTCTCATTACTGGGACAAATACCCAACACCCAAAATGAAGGAAGGAAAGGCTTATTTAGCTCACAGTTACTGCGGGTTTCAGTCCAGACTTGGCTGGCTCTAAGGCAGACTGACACATGGCAGAGGGCATCAATTCATGGCAGCACAATATCAACAACATGCAACAAAGAGCAATTGCTAAAGAACAGTCTGTCTGTCTGTCTGTTATATTATATTCAGGCTCTCTGCCCCATGCTGGAGGAAGTACTCACATCCATAATCCCAGAAATACTAAGAACCATAATCCCAGCCTTGGATCACACATAATCTCAGTGGACCATGAGTCAATCACAAACTCTAGAAGTCCTCACCCCATGACTACATGAGGCTTAGGGGGACAACTAGACACAAACCATAACAATCTTAGAGGCTATTTGTTTGGGTTGGGTCTTTAAATTTTGGGTGCCTGATATTTTTAAGATTCTTTATTTGTTCTAGACAGAAGTCCTTTGACAGAAGGGTACTTGACTGTAATGATTTTTTGTTTTGTTTTATTTTTCACCAGTGAAGCTGTTTTGTTTTTACTCTGTTATTTATTTTAATGTTCAGAAATTTTTCAAAAAGATGAGATCCCAATTATTGATTCTTTAAAATATTTCCAGTGCACTTTCATTTTTGTTCATGCACTCTCTACCTATCCCTATGTCTTTACAATTTTTAGACTGACAGAGATAACTAAGTGACATAAGCACTTGCTTGGCAAGTACAAGATCCTGAGCTTGATTCCCAGGACTGAGAAAAAAAATACAAAAAGATCTTTCCTATATTTTCCTTCAGGAGATTTAAACTTTCTATTTTAATGCTTATTTCTTTGGTTCATTTTGACTGTAGTTTAGTGCATGGTGATAGACACGATTCTAATTTTAGCCTTTGTCAGTTTTTCCTACACCATTTATTAAACAGATTATTTTTTCCATGAATGTGCTTTGGTCCTTTTGTCAAAAAGGAGGTGGCTTAGTGTATTTGGAGTTGTATCTGTGTCTTCCAATGTGTTCTACTGATCCTAAGATCTGTTTATATGCAGGTACCATTTCAAGTCAGGGATTATGATGTCTCCTGCCTTTTCTTTGTTGCCCAGGATTGCTTTGGCTACTCTGGGTCTCTTTTGGTTCCAGATGAATTTTGGGAATGTTTTCCCTAGATCTTTGAGGTATATTAAAGATATTTTCATTAGGTTTCATGAATTTGTATAACAATTATGGGAGTATGGCCATTTTCACATTAGTTCTTTCTCTCTGGGATCAAGGAATATCTTCCCATCTTCTGAAATCTTCTTCAATCACTTTTCTCACAGTACTGTAATTTTCACTGTATAAGTCTTTTGTGACATTGATTTCTGAGTATGTCATTGTTTTGAATGCTTTGTGAAAGATGTGATTTCCCTAATTTCACTCTAGGTAAGTTTGCTGTTTGTGTACAAAAATGCCATTGATTTTGAGTGTTGACTTTGTACCCAGCTATGCTACTGAATTTGGTTATTAAATCTACAAGTCTTCTAGTGGAGTATGGACATCTTCTGTATAGAGTAATATGTCATGTGTAAATAATGATAATTTATGTTTCCCTTTCCAAACATTATTGCTTTTATTTCTCTCTGTTGTGTAATTGCTCTGGCTAATATTTACTGAACTATATTGAATAGGAGTGTTGATAGTGGACATTCTTGTCTTGGTCCTGATTTTTAAGTTGAATGTCTTCAGTTTTTGTTCATTTAGTATGATACTAGCTGTTGTTTCTCATAGATGGCTTTTAGCAGCTTGAAATATAGAATATCTATTCCAGTTTTATGTAGTTTTATTATTATGAATGAGTGTTAGTCTTTTTTATAGAGTGTTATTTTTTTATAGAAATCAAAGTCACATATAATATGGCAACATGTGCATCATAATGACATTGTGTAGCATTCTTAACATTCTCCTTTTGACACAACATAAATCTATTACCCAATCATCTTTGCATAGTACATAAAGGCTTTAATAGTATGAGTTTTGCTAATGGCAAAGATCTCAATCTGAGAGAAAGTCTTACCACAATAAGCGATCTTTGTTTCACATTTTGAAAGACCTGTATATCTGAAATCATGAATATATTTAACACACCATGAGACGAACAATAATGAATTGCCATAAGCGTGTAGAAACTTCTTTCTTTGTTTTCTTTTTTGTATTTTAATACAGCGTCTATAGGGTCTACAGTATCTCACTACCTAGATGAGTGTTGGACTTTGTCAAAAGCTTTTCTGCAGCTATTGAGAAAAAATAAAATAAAATATTTTCAAAGAAATATTCTCGAATGAAAATATCACTCTTTCATTAAGTCTAATCATCAGTAAGGATCCTTTTCCTCAGATAAGTCTGTTAAAATGACATATTTGTTCTATTTAAAGCACAATAGTGATTTTTTTTCTTTCTTTCTAACAAAAATTCAGCTAATCATTGTGTCAATAGAATTAATGAATTTTTTAAAAATGTTTTTGGTTGTTACAGGGTCTCACTACGCAGCTCAGATTCAGTGTGATCCCTCTGTTTTCAGTTTCTCCAGCGCTGGGATTACAGGCCAGCACCACCATGCTCAGACTCAAGTGTTGTGGCACATGGTGCCGCCAATTGAACCACAGTCCCTAAGCTTGCAAGCAGCGGTTCTAGTCCCCCAATCTATCTTGCCAGCACAAAATTAATGATTTTTATTGAAAAATTTGCACACTATTAAATTAAAATGATGTAACAAGTTTAAAACCAAATAGTGGCCCAATGGTCATCAAATCCACCTCCTTTTAACCTTACTTTCTTACAACTCTTGGTTTCTTACAACTCTTTAGTATCGCTGTTTAGTGAGGTTCCAATTGCAACTGTAAATTTTTATTTTCTTATTTATTTATTTATTTATTTATCTATTTATTTATTTATTTATTTATTTTTGGTAGAACTGAGGTCTGAACTCAGGTCCTTGTGCTTGCCAGGGCAGCACTTATTCCACTGAGCCATGTAGATTTTATTTTAATTAAAAAATAATAACTTATCATTCAAAAATGGACTACCCTACTTATGTAAAATTATAATTTAAAGAATCAATACTAAATGTGCAAGGAAAAGTTTATTTAAATGAACTCAATCTTATGGAAAATGATTTTAAATGTTTATATTACTTATGAAATGCTTCAAATTAAATAGGTTCTACTAATTTGTTTTGTGAAATAGGTAATAGAATTTTGTTTTTCCCTATAAAATAGACCATACTAAACCTGGAAATAAATTTGTAATACCAGGTTCTAAAGAATTACCTTAACAATTGACCAGATTAAGAAATGAGGAACTCGATAAACTACCACATTCTAATAAGGTAAATGGGAGAAGAATTATCCTAGCTAGTAAAATACTTTAACTTTGAATTGTGTCCTACAGCATTAGACATTGTGTTTTTGTTATTCTTGTATCAAGCATTCTCCCTTGAACCCATTTAGAAGACAGAACGCAGAATGGCCACCATACCATAGGTTCACATTAGCAGCCCACGTCAGCAGCACCTGGGGTTGAATCAAAGGCCTGTGTAATAGAGCTGTATCTCCTGCCACTTTATTTTTTTCATGTATTGATATGGTAAACTTGAAGTCCCTACAGAATATGAAGAAAACAAATTTAAAAAAAAATTAAAAACTAGGAATAAAGAATTTCATATTTTTACACAGAAATTTAGAAATATAACCATATACAGCATTGTAACAGGACAGTCCTGTAACATTTTTTTCTTGTCTCTTGTTTTTATTTATTACATTTTTAAAGCAAATATTTACTTGAGAGATACTATGGCAGTAATTGGTATGCTATGACAAGCAGTACGTATTTAGGAGATCAGAATGACAGGCATTCCAAGAGTGACCCTAGTAATACACACTGCTATCTTCAGTGCAGTTGCTTAGATCACAGGTATCAGCATTTATAGGTAGTCAGCATGAGGATCCTACCAACTATCTGCTAGCTTCAAAAACCCGCTGAAGACTCTTAGGATCATTTGCCTTAATCACCTTGTGCATATAAATGTGGCTTTGCCCCTACCATGTTTCCTAGCTTTTCTCCTTGCCCTCCCTTTGTTATCTAATCCTCAAGTTCTCACTTTCCTTTGAATTGTGTTAAACCTTTCTATTTTTATTTCTTCTTTTGAGTTCTTACACTAGGGAGACTATTTACCCATTGTGGGTCTGTTTTATTTCACTTTGAGTATATCTTCAAGTGGCATCCAAGTAAATATGAAGGCTTAGAGTTTATCATTCTTTATAGCTGAGTAACACTCCATTGTACAAAAACACAAATACTAAATCTCTTAAAGAGAAAGTAGGAGGAGCTCTTGAAGACAAAGGGGTAGGCAAAGAGTTCATGAACAAAAATCAAATTGCAAGGGTAATACTTGAAAGAATTAACAACTGGGACCTCCTCTTATTGAGAAGTTTTTGCATGTCAAAAGAAATTACCAACTAAGTGAAAAGACAACCCACAAATTTTGAAAAAATCTTAATTAGCAAGCACTCAGACAAAGATCTGCTCTCTAGAATTCATAAAGAACTGAAAAATATTAGGGAACCCAAATTTAAAGACGCAACCCAGAAATGAGTATCTGAGATGAACACACACTTCTCAGAGGAAAAAATTAGAGAAGGGAATAAATATATGAAAAAAAGTTCCACATCACTAGCCGTTGGCATAATGCAAATTAAAATAACACTGAATACCACCTCACTCCAGAAAGAATGGCTATCATGCTTCAAGCTTATCATTCTTAATAGCTAAGTAATACTCCATTATATAGAAATACCACATCTTTTTCAACCATTCCTCATGTGATGGACATCTTGGTTGTTTCCAAGATTTTGCTATCACACATTGTGCTGCTATAAACATAGGTACACATATATCACTACGATACAATGTTTTCAGATCCTTTGGGAAAATTCCCAGTAGGGGGATAGCTGGCTTGAATGGGATTTCTAGTCCTACTGTTTTGAGGAGTCTCCACACTGACCTCCACAATGATTGTACCAGTCTACATTCCCACCAGCAGTGGAAAAGTGTTCCCTTATCCCCACAACCTCTCCAACATTTGTTGTTGGTTGATTTCCTTATGATAGCCATTCTTTCTGGAGTGAGATGATATCTCAGTGTTGTTTTTATTTGCATTTCACGAATGGCTAGCAATGTGGAACATTTTTCATATATTTATCCGCTTCTTTAATTTCGTTCTCTGAGAAGTGTGTATTCATCTCAGATGCCCATTTCTGAATTGGGTCTTTAAATTTGAGGGTCCTGTTATATCTTAGTTCGTTATATATTCTAGACAGTAGACCTCTGTCTGATTGCCTATTAGTTAGGATTTTTTCAAAATTTGTGGGTTGTCTTTTTCACTCTGTTGACAATTTCTTTTGAATGCAGAAGCTCCTTACGAAGAGTTGGTCCCAGTTGTTGATTCTATCAAGTGCTTCCTGTGCAAATATATGTTTGTTCATGGACTCTTTACCTACTCCTACGTCTTCAAGAGTTCCTCCTACTTTCTCTTCCAGGAGATTGAGTGTTTCTGTTTTAATGTTTAGATCTTTAATCCATTTTGACTTTAACTTAGTGCATGGTGATAGAGCTAGGTCAAGTTTAAGCACCTAAGTTAGTTGAATGACAATGGAGTGCCCATCTCTGACAGGTGTAGACAAAGGAAGGGGTATAGAAAGGAAAAAATATGATGTGTGTGTATAGACAGTACAGTTGGGATAAATAATGCTATGCTTCTACATAATTCTATGAGAGGCAAGATCTGCACTAATGGTGGTTGGACAGGATATTATGTCAGCTTCTAGTACTATGGTCATCCACTAGGAAAATAATTATTGAATTTTTGATATAATTCTGGTATAAAAAATAAGACAAATAAACAGCTACACTCTTAATTTACTGATAAGAGACATCCGCTATAATAATGTCTGTAAGTATAATATCATGTAGGCACATTGTACAATACCAAAACATTATGAAAACAGTTTGCAATGTATTAATTTATTGAATCTGTCTTGTTAAGGTCTCTTCAAACTGTCTGATTGATATTTGTACTTCAATAAAATAAAAAATAAATTCAAAAAATGAAATTCAAAAAAATAAAAATACAAAATAAAGAATGGCTATCATAAAGAAATAAACCAACAACAAATATTAGAGAGGCTGTGGGGAAAAAGGAACCTTCATCCACTGCTGGTGGGAATGGAGACTGGTGCAACCATAGGGAAATCAGTGTGAAGACTCCTTAACAAACTAGGCCTGGGAATCCCATTCAAATCAGCTATCCCCCTACTGGGAATTTTCCTGGAGGAACTGAAAAGGTCACACCATAGTACCTATGTTTATAGCAGCACTATGTGTAATAACCAAATTTTTGAAGCCACCAAGTTCCCCATCACCTGAGGGATCATCGAAAAAGATGTGGTCTTTTCCTGTCACTTTATATATAGTTGTTATTCTGAGACAGTCTCAGACCTAAATTTCCAAGCTGAGCCCAAGCTAGCCATCTTCCTTCCTCATCTCTCCAGGGCACTGGGACTGCTGGTGTACGCACCAACATACTCTTCTATCGTTATTTTAATGTGAATAAAAATTTAAGCAGAAAGATGCGGCATAGTAGTCACCGACATGTAGGAAAGGAGCTGATAACTTCAGTGACTGTCTATGTTGTCAAATCATAAGGAACGTTATGAAAATGTTACAACTCATTGGCAACCAAAACACTTGTAATTTTTAAATTTTAATCTCTTCGAATAAAGTTATTAATTAAGGAGTTAACTAACAAAACATGAACTAAGAATACAGAATATAATATGTTCCTACATTAATAAATTTAGATGGTCTTCTAATAAGTTATTCACTAATCTTAACATTTAAATTAGTTCTCTGACTGGCCATACAGCTCATCAGACTAAAGTGCCTCTGGAGGCAGAGGGCAGCGACTGAGGTTCGACGCTGGCTCACCTTTTGAGCCCCGTCTCCAGGGCATGCTGAGACCGTGATTGAGACAGGGTACGGTGGTTCATGCCTGTAATCCCAGCACTTGGTAGGCTGGAAGCAGGAGAATCACTATGAGTCTGATCTATATAGTGAGACCCTGTATGCACTGTTGACCTTGTACCATGCACAAATAAATAAGATAGTTCTACAAAATTAAACTGCTTGTCATTATATATTTGAATTCTTATAATTCTTAAAAATCTGTATCTAAATAGATTTTCTTTTCTTTTTTTTAAACAGGGTCTGACTACTTATCTCAACGGCACTTCTAAAAAAGTTTTACTTCCCAAATTTCTTGTTTTAAAATGCATATCATAAGACATTCCTCTCTTATCAAGTTTAGCACTCTTTAAATAAATTCATGTAATTAATAACAGACATTTGAGATATTTCTTCTTCTACAACTGAAGAAGTATTTCTCACTGTAGCTTTCATTGCATGAAAAGAATTGCTTGAGTTCATGAATTCATACATTATAGTTTCGTATTTACATTTTGGCATCTTGTCTTGTGCATTCAATTTTCAAACATACTCCAAATCAATCAATACTTGGCACAGTCCATGAAAGGTGCTATAACATAGATTGGGTAGTTCAGGGACAAAATGCAGTTATTTTTCCAGTTTTGGGTTCTGGGAATTCCATGACCAAGGCAATGGCAGACTCCATGTGCAGGGAAACATTTCCTGATTCATGTTGTTACCTGCTCAGTCCATTCAAAGGCAGAGAAAGGGCAAGCAAGGTCTCTGGGAGCTTCCAAGAATGCTAATTACAATCATAACGGCTTCATTGTTACAATCTAGTGACTTCCAGAATGTCTTGTTTCTTCAAACTATCAATGCAGAGGTTTCAATTTCAAAACATGAATTTTTAAGGGCATAAACATTCACACTTCAGCAATATGATGAGTAATACAGTTCTTCTCCATTTCCCCATCTGAAAACACAGATTTGAAGTTTAATATGATGGTCTTTGAGCCCTCTACTGTCACCTATTTTTATTTGTATCTACCCCACCATCTTTTTTACTATTGCATTGCTACTTTGGGTATAATATTTCAAATAACAAATTTTTGACAAAGGATACTTATTGATCAGCCAAGAGCTTCAGTTGTGTGCAATATATGGACTAGGACTGAAAGTTAAAACAGTCTGAGAGAGTACTAGCTCAGACTGCATCAGTAATGTTAATGAAGTCTCCTTACAGGAGGAGTTTTCTTTTCTATTTTTCTTTTTTTTTTAATTGCAGAGCCAGAGATTGAACTCAGGCCCTTACACTTGCCAGGAAAGTACTTATTCCGCTGAGCCATCTCCCCAGCCCCCAAGGAGGATGTTTTTTTAAAGTAACAAGTAATGCAATATAGTCACATTTGCTTTATATAAAATTATTTTAATAATGCAATTCAATTATATAGGCTTTTATGCTATTTTCTTTTTATTATTATTATTTTTAAACTCAGCAGTATTTATTACTGCTTAAAACACAATGTGACCTGGGCACTCCACTTCCATTCACGGGCCTTGTTCCAAATGATTTTTGAAACAGCTATGTGGTATCCCTAGGAAGTTTTTCTCCCTTGAAACAGTACTTTTCTTTGGAAAACAAGCCCATGCAGCTTCTACTATCAAGTTTTCAGTACAATGTTATTTTTAAGTGTGTGATAAATTTATTAGGCTCATCTTTCTTCCTGTATCTTAATCTAAAATAGTATTTTCTTGTTATGAAAAACACAAACCAGAATATCAGCAAACACTTTTGTTACTTTTTTCTTTCTTATTTTGCTTTGCTTCGCTTTTTTTTTTTTTAATCCATATCTGAACTCAGGACCTCTTGCTTGCCAGACAGGTGCTGTGCCACTTGGCTCTATCCCCAGCTCTTGTCACTTGTTGTTGAAGTTGCTAGCTCAATTACATTGCCAAATATGCAGTATAAAACCTCAAAGGGCAAAATGCACAAGGAATTGGAAGGTTACCATGATTTCTTTTTTTCTAACTTTGGTGAAGAGGTAATGGAAGACTACTGATGGTATCACTGATCATGAACTGAATTTAAGAATATGACATAATGCAATAAAGATGGGAGATTGATGTTTCTAATCTGTAAACTGGTAAAATACAATCAGTTGTCTAAGAAAGTCTTCTTGACTAAGTATTCAGCCATACTTTAAGGAAGCTCTTGTCAAAGATTAAGCAATTCTCATATATAAAGAAAAATTCTACATAAGTCAGGTAAAGACACAGTCAGAGACTATTTTTGCTATTACTTCACACTAGAAAGAGCAAAGAATTAAATTATTTCACTAATGTGAATGTTTTCCACCAAAATTGCTACAAAAAAGTAGGAAAACATTTCAGCCTTCTGTGGTTTCTAATTTCTTGGAGTTTCCCCAGTTTTATTGGTGGCCTATTTCCATCATTGTGTCACCCTCTAAGTGTTCTAATTTTTCTTAATCAGAATTTCCAATAAAGTTTCCTACCTCAAATGCTTTCTCAAATTTATATTTTCTTCATAGTTTGGGATCTTTCCAGGAATTCTTGAATTTAAATATCCACATGAAGCTCAAATACAAAAATGCAATAGAGTTCTGATAAGGTCTAAATTTATTCATATTTTACTCTCCTATCACAAACTCACTAGTGTATTATTCTAAGTGTGCGTTCCATGCTTGGCATTGGAGCAGGACAGACCCGGATTCCACAGCCATCTTCGGCGTCATTCAGTGTGAAGCAGAGAGAGCCTCAGGAAGTTCTTTGCCTTCCTTGAAGACAATGTCCTTCATATGAGCAATGAACCAGCAAGAGTGGTCATGCTCTCTGGGAAACTGCTCAGGTTCCTTCTGATTTTACTATAACATATAAAGCAGCAATACTTCCTTGGAAAAGATACCCAAATCTAAACATAAGGGTTACAGTAGAATTTACAGTTGGAGGAGAAAGAAAAACTCATTTAGAAATACTGTGTGACAGGTAACCTTTAAATTGAGGAAGCTTACCTACTTCTGAACAATTCCCAGTCCAAAGTGACTTTGAAAATTAAATGTGAGGCCTTTTGTGTTGAGTATCATGTGCCATGATACTCAGCTTTCTGTCCTAACTACTGATAAGCAGGTTGTGTGGGCATACTCAGGGAAGTTGGGTTCTATGTTGCAGTTATCCTTTCAAATGAGCAAGCCAAAGGTTTGTGTCTAGACTCTCCAGGGTGATGAGTATCTTCATCTAATAAATATTTGTGAAATGAAATATATCTATCATAAGTTTAAGAACTCATGACTCCAGAAGTATACTTAATGATTTGGTTTATTCAGTGGAATATGAATTTATGTTTTAGCAATTTGGGAAAGTAGTATTAGAAATTAGAAATATTAAGGTTTAAATTCATCTCTCACTTAACATGCATTCCTTCAGTAAAGCACTTTTTCTTTCAGAGTTAATTTCAAAACGTTAGCTATGAACTCTGTAGGTGGATATTAGTGTTCTATTAACTGGAAGAGGTAATGGAAGATTACTGCTGGTATCATTGATCATGAACTGAATTTAAGAATATGACATAATACAATAAAGATGGAGGACTGATGTTTCTAATCCATAAACCGATAAAACAGAATCAGTTGTCTAAGAAAGTCTTCTTGACTAAGTATTCAGCCATACTTTCACCCAGCTCTCTCAAAGATGCAGGTGATGTGCCTAAAGAATTGTCAGCAGCCACGCTCATAAACTCTCTGATGTTAAAGTGACAGGGGAGATTGAGCAATTCAATTACATGAGCGATGTTTGTCCACTGGAAACAGCATCTTTCATTGCCATTGCCTGCAGATAGCCTTAAAGATTATAAAAGATCAGCATTTAGAAAGCAACTGATCTTGGGGCTGGCAAGATAACTCAGAGGTCTAAAACACCTGCTTAGGCAAAGCGCAGGGACGGCAGTTCAATCCCTGGCACCAGATATCATGCCAGGCTCTTTTTCCACCATGGTGCGCTGAGCAGGCCATGAGAGAGAGATACATGAGAGAAAGAGAAAACACATTTCCTCCTGCCATTTGATGGGGCTGCATGAAAAAAGCCAGAGTCTCTAAAAAGAGACAATTAACCAACTCTCAGTGTTAAGTTCTCAAATTTGTGATGACATACTTAGTAAAAAGAATAATAAGTACTCTCAGTAGTTTAGAGCTTTTGGTTCTTTCAAAAGCTCTCTAATATTTCTTTAGGTACCTACTAGTGATGTTTCCTATTTTAAAAGAATATTTAAATCTGCAGTTATTTTTGTCAGATAGATGATAGGTAGATAGATAAGAATAGAGAACGATGGATGGATGGGTAGGAGTGTGCACGAATGGATAGATATTGAAAGCTAGATGATAAATGGAGATATAAAAAGGAACGGATAGATGGATTGATTGATTGATATTCACCATTTCTTCTGATGGTCAGTTTCAGAATTATATCACATAATGACAATTTAAAGAAATTTGGATTTCCAAATTGATTTCAGTGGAAAACATGCTCTAACAAGTACTTAAAAAAAAAAAAAAAAACTGGAACAAATATTTTAAAACTTAAGGTATGGCCAGACAGCTCAGTGGGTTAAAGTGCCTGCTTAGGTAGGGACTGGGATTTGATCCCTGACATGCTGTGTCACCCCTGCCCCTGGAGCACATTGAGATGGCAATTGAGACTGGGTGTGGTACAGCGTACCTATAATCCCAGTGCTTGGGAGACTGAAAACAGGAGAATCGCTATGAGTCTGATCTGTGTAATAAGAGCCTGTAGATCCTTACTAAATACATTTTAAAAAAAAACTGTAAAACTCAAAGCAAAATAGTAAAAAAATAAAAAAGGATCACCTTATAATTCACAGCATCAGCACGCAAAGGACCAGGGCATCCTATTTTCTATTATTTCAAATGTGTCTTATTATGGAACCACCACGTTCATGAACATACATTGGCTTGGCTGGTCCCGCTGACTCCCACTGGCTGTGGTGGTGCAGCGAGCGTTTTGCAGAATCGTGCCTTTCTGCAGGGGAGAGACCAGGAGCTGAGCTTAGTGCTTGCTTTCCCCAATCCCTCTGTACTTCCCAACAGATTATGCTGTAACACTGTATGTTGAATCTTGGTTATTTAAAGCAATATGTGAGAAACCAAAATATAACTAGTCTAAATTAAACATAAACAAATATAAATTAGTAATAAGCCCTACACCATAGAATACCACAATTCCTGAAAAGCTTAAAAGGTGTATTTAACATACATTTCATCATTAGATGTGATAAAGGGCTGATTAAAGTTTTATTGCCTCATTATATTTCAACTACACTGTCACTCGCACACATAAGGCAAATTACATACACTATAAAGCTTTAATGGTATTATTTGGACTATTTGCCAAGAGTCTACCTTTGATTTTATATTCAAGAGAAGAAACAGATGACAGGTTCAATATTTAGTTGTCCCATACTAAGCTCTGCAGAAAAAAAAAAATCAAATACATTAGCCTTGTGATATTCCACTAAGCACAACACCAAACAAGAAAAACCAGGTTTAAAATGTATGTCTCATTATTTCTATTTTCAAAAATGTACCCTTGAAACTGCAGAGAGAAATGGAAAGCGTGATTTTAAAAGGCACAGTCTACACTCAATGTGACAAAACAACGTAGCATAGGGGCTTAGTGCTGCTCCCCATTCTAACCCTGATTAAAAAGGATGCGTTTTTATTTGTAGATACATAAGAATATTTTAGTGATAAGAATGACTGGGGAAAAACAAAATCTGTTTCCCACCATCTTTAAGTAATAAAGAACAGGGAGGGCTGGAAGTTCCCTATCAAGCAAGCATCCCTTTCACCTGAAGAAATCGTAAAAGAATAACTAAGATTGTGCTTGATGACACCACTGTCCTAAAACTCTGTAAGAAACAAAAATATGCTAGAGTCCATTCTTAGGCTTATCAGGGATCAAATCTGTTTTTCATACAACATAGTTATATTCTATATCATGTAGACTTACATTTAAACAATTATTTTAGAGATGAATACCAACTATTGAAGAACTAGAAGTTAATGACAAACACTAAATCAGATCTAGAATTTTCAGTATTTCCTTCAGAGGCTTGAATTAAAAATTTGCAACAATATACTTCACCTAAGTTAACATTTTACATACATGATTATCAACCCCTAAAATATCAGGTGTATAATTTTGAAATACATGTCACAAAAACTGAGGTCATGAAAATTCATTAATTAATCAAGTAAGTTGAAATACTACTAACTTATACCTCCATTAAATGTGTGACAATCTCAATATCTAAACAAGTTCATTAATGAGTTAAAAAGAGAAATGTCCCAAGGCAGTTTAGTTGCCTATAATCCATCCCAGTGAATATCACAGACCATGAACATGATGTACAATTTCTGAATTTGAAGAATAGTATCTCACAGATATTGGAAAATGTCAAATTATTTCCACTGCAAAATTATTTCTCATAGGAAAAGAAAGATGACCGCATATGAGAGTTTCACCATCTTGGAAAGTAAACAAAGGCAGATCTATTAACCATTTGGAGAATAAATCAGCAAGAGAAATTTAATTTGTAAGACAAGCTAGTATTAAGGGTTATGAATATATGTGACACTGTGAATTAATTATACCTTCAGATTTCACTAAGTCACAAAAAAATTCCTTTTTTTATCCTTATGTATTTGGTGCAAGGTCTTACTACACAGCTCAGATTCATAGTGATCTTCTTGTTTTCAATCTTCCAGTGCTGGTGTTATCAGGCATGTGCCACCATGCCCAGCCTCACAAAGAAATTTCTGTAAGAAATCACATTTAAAGAATCAATGCTGGGGCCGGGGAGATAGCTGAGTAGAATAAGTCCTTGCCTGGCAAGCACAAGGCCCTGAATTCAATCCCTGATTCTACAAAAAAAAAAGAAGAAGAATCAATGCTTGGGGCCAGGGAAATGGCTCAGTGGAATAAGTGCTTGCCTGGCAAGTGCAGAGGCCTGAGTTAAATCCCTGTTTCAGCCAAAAAAAAAAAAAAAAAAAAAAAAAAAAAAAATCAATGTTTCATAGAATTGTATGAGTTCTTAGCATCAACGATATTTTCTTAATGAAATACTTAAGTGTGGGTATATTACTTTGTGCTATACTTAACAAATTGGATTATGTAAAATCAATACTATGAAAGACTTTATGTAGAATAGTTCGAAGGTGGCTCTTCGTCCACTTACACAATGTGATGTTATTTCCATTTTATTTTGCAGATGAAATCTTACTTGCTAAAGATCATAGCCTTTTTATCTGGAATAACTTTCCCTTCACCTACCTTTTCAATCCTCTAATAGCCCTTGGAAACTCTTGAAAATCAATTACATCTGAATAATACCAAACTAATCTTCTACAAGAGCATCTATTTATACATCTTTTCAAATCTGCACTATTGATCCCAAAAGGATAGTGGACTGAAATTTATATCTCATAATGAAAATATAAAAATTTTCAGTCATTTCTAAAATAGAGACATTTTCCTAAGATTTTCATTTCACTCAAAAATAGATTTTTCCAAGGTATGAAGATGGATAAATTATTTATAAATTTTACAAAAGTTTGAGTATTTCTACTTCTTTGTACATTGGTTACACAGTTGAAGTGTTATTACAAAATCATGGTGAAAGCTTCAACATTCTCATAACTGCTAGCATTATGGCTTAGATCTCAAACAATATTCATCCAAAGCCTCACGTTTTCAGAAGTGACTGAATCACAGTGGTGCTACATAGACAGTTGATTATGAAGCCATCACTCAGTGTGACGTTAGAGAATGGAAACTGTTTAGAAGAGGTGATTTGTTGGAGGAGGGCCTCTGAGGGGTGAATCTCACTTTACCTCTTACTTTCTCTCTCCTTCCTGGCCACCGTGAGTTCTGTGGCTTTGCACTACCCTTCCTTTCCGTGGTGATGTTCCTGTCTTGGAGCTGGTCAAGTATGGGCTGAGTCCTCAGAGTTGCTGATCTAAAGGAATCTCTTTTCCTGAAGTTTCAAGGGTCAGTTATTTTTCCAGTAATGGAAAAGATGAGTAAAGTATAAGTTAATACCAGAGAAGTGAGGACACAGCTATATTTGTTATCTGAGTATTCTATTTACTCAACATCATCCAGAGGCAAAGGAAATAAACATTTTTCTTCACGAATATTCACAACAGGTTAGCCCTTTCAGTGACTGAAACATTACTTTTTAATGGTGAAAAACTTACACAAACCATGAAATTTGTCATGTTAACATTTTGACTTTTTGAGCAATACATAGAATTTTATTGTCAATGTCAAGTGATCAGTTTTATATGAATAAATTTATCAAATTTATTTTTAACTATTTTTTGGACTGGATTTAAACCCAGCACCTTCCCACTACATCCCCAATTTGCTTTTCCTTTTTATTTTGAGACAGGCTCTCAATCACGCAGTAGCTATGTTGCCTCGGCTGGACTTGAGCATTCAGCGCTGATTCAGCCTCTTAGTGTGCTGGGATCGTGTGCCAACACATCTCTTTTAACGTATTTGTTTTACTTTGCTCATTGATATCAAAACAAAGGCCTCCCACAACCTAGCAACCCTTTAACCTGAGCTACATAACAGCCACATCCTAACCGTTTCTAAACACACAGCTGAGGGGTTTTTAGTAGTCTGGACAATTATTACAATAGCCCATCTCAAGAACTTTTTTCTCTCCTGCATAACTGAAATTCTACACCCATTAAAAAATAAATATGAGTGACCCAGAGTGGTGGCACGTGACTGCAATCCAAGCACCGAGGAAGCTGAGGCAGGTGGATCACCTCAAGTTCAAAGCCAGCCTGGGCTACACAGTAAGTTCAAAGCCAGTCTAAACTACAAAGTGAGACCTTGTCTCAAAAAGACAAGAAAATTTCTGGGAATGTAGCTCAGTGGCACAGCTCCTTTCTAGCAAGTATGAGGTCCTGAGTTTGACTCACAATACCAGAAATAAATAAAAATAGAAAACACAAAGGACTTGCCATTCTCCAGTGTCCAGGTACCCTGGCACTCATCACTATACTCTGACACCTTGACCCTGATGGCACATGGTACTTCACATACATGCAATCAGACCATACCTACCCTTTGGTTTATTTCACAAACCATGAAGTCCTTTAGGCTCACCCATCGGGGAGCACCTCAGGGGCTTCCTCCCTGCTGAGACTCACAGCAATTCAATGTGCTATGGACCTCTTCCTGTGAGCAGCTTATCCTGTCGCAGTCCTTGGCTTGCTTCCCTGGCCCATGTTAGCTACCTTGAAAAATGCAGCCCAGAAGCACCGTGCAGCAGATCAGGCCCTCACATGGTTTTGTCACGCACATGGGAAGTGAGCTCACAATTGTGATTATTCTTCAGTATTTCTTTAGAAAACTTTGGAACTAGTTCATTGGGAGAATTTACAAAGTTTGGAGAGTCAGTCTAAATAACACCTAGTGTGGTGTCAGCAGAGCATGCTGGGCAATTCTGTTTGCATCCCAGAATTCCAGAAGGCTGATTGAAAGGTTGACAGTGAAGTTTCACATGCAAGAAGGAAGACCAGATTAGAAACCATGTGAACTATAGTGTGGCAATGAGTTTATCTTCATTCTGTTGTGTCCTGATTCTTTGTATGAGGGTGCATTTAAATGTTAAATTAATTAGTCTGGAACAGGGAACTTTCAGGCCAGCTAATGTTCAGATAGAGTCAGAAGAAAAAGGCACAGGCAAATGATTTGATGATTTCTCAAGTTTGGCCAAAAGAAGTACATCTGGATCACAAAGAGTGTGGTGGTAAACAATTTAGCACTATTAAAAAGAAGCCAACTGCTCTGTGCTCTACCAGTAAGAAGAACAGCCTGAAGGCATCTCACAAACAGACCAGATCCCACTATTTTCTGGATCAAGAGTTTAAAGGAGAAAACTCCTTTGAAAAAATTTACATTGAGAAGCCCTATTGTCCCAGGACTGTCCATAATATTGCGTCTCCAAATTTGGCTTTCCTAGTACTTAGAGGTCATTACAGCCATGACCTATGGGGGCCTGAGTATTGCTCAAGATGTTTGCAAACATTAGTATCATTGACATCATTCAATTACTGCTAATTTTTCAGGCATACAAAATCAAAACTTAGGAGGTCATGGAGGCTTCCTCTAAAATTGCAAAAGAGGGCTTAGGAAATCAGGCAGTATTTGATGTTGTGGGAGTGAAGGAAAAGGTGCAGCAGAGACGTGCGAGATGGCAGGATCTTGGGGTATCTGTCACAGGAAACCACAGGAAATGAACAGACGCAGTCCAAGAGAGGGGCTATGTGGGCTACCACCAGTGAGACCATATGCCCCTGATGTTGGAAATGGAGCTATGGAATTAATGTTTGCTATACTAGGTTTTACTCGGTTATTGGATCTATTCTTTTCTGTCCTCCAGTTCTCACTTTTAGAATGAGAGAGATAACCCTGTGCACTACACATTGGATATCTGTAATTTTGTCTGATTTTTTTTTTTCTTTCAGGGGATCACAGCCATTTACATTTAAAGAGATAACTCTGAATAGTTTCAGGAAATATGAAAAACAAGTTTCAGTTATTTACCAAAATTAGTTTGTCTTGAATCCAGAGAGATTTTGTGCTTGGTCTTTTTCAGCCATGTTGAAACTGTTTAAGAGCTTTATGAATTCTTGAGAAGGACACAGAGCTCTGTGCTTAATGAAGTGCACATGACCCTCGGCAGGCTGACATAGAACGTAGCACGGCTGACTTACACATCCCTGAAGTCTCAGAAGTTCAGAAGTGAACCTTTTCGAAGGTAAATGGGCCAGGGGGACGCTATCCTCAGAGGCCTGATCCACGTTCATAGATGGATGAAGAATGTGCTGTCAGGATTTGGGGGCTAGTTGGAAGAGGTGAATCCCTGGGAATGGGACTTCAGAAGATCGATCTCTTAGCTGGCTTTTGCTTCCTCTCTACTTCCCGGCTACCACGAATGAAGCAGCTTTGCTCTCCTTTCTCTGCTTGTTTATATTGCAGCCTTAAAACTACCACACTCAGAAGGAGCTGCATGAGACTCAGAAGCAAATGCAGTGATCCTCCTCTAAGTTAGAGATGCCAGGTGATTTGCAAGTGTAGAGAGCTGATTGATATAATGAACATTTCACACAGTGAGGAATTTCTTTACCATTACTCTATAATTGCAGTTGTACTAAATCAAATAGTCTGCTTAGTTAATATATTTTGTTTACTTACAATTATATAAGACTTTAATATTAACACATAATCACCTTCATATATCTAATATTTCTGTAAAATATAAAAAGCTTGAGAGAACCTGAATGGAATATAAGAGACAGAGACAGACTTTCTTTAGCAATTGCTCTTTGTTGTTGCTGTTGGGCCACCATGAACTGCTTCTCTCTGCCATGTGCCCCTCTGCCTTGGACCCAGCTGAATACGGACTGAAACCTCCAGTAACTGTGAGATGAATAATCCTTCCTTCACTTTGGGTGTTGGATATTTGTCCCAGCAACAAGAGAAGAGTAACTAAGACAGAACTTGGTACCACAGGAGTGGGATTGCTGTGGCTAAACCTGACCATTTGGATTACAAGTTTTTGGGATTGGCTTATGGGAAGAGATAGGAAAAGTTCAGAGATGTTTCCTACAAGAGAAGTGCTGGAACAGTTCCACTGCTCTGTTTGGCAGATTCTGGTCAGAGCTCAGAAGATCAGAAGGCTGTTAGAAAACTGGCCTGTAAAGACCAGGCTAGGGAGGTTTCTGCTGGGAAGAAGGACTGCATTGATTGTTGGACTCCAGATGATTTGTGCTATGGTTTAGCCAAAAGATTATCTGAATTTTGCTCATGTCCAGAGACTTTGTCTAAGACTTGAGTTTAAACATGGTAGACTGATTAATCTTTCAAAAGATATTTCAAAGCAGCCAAATATTGGGGTAGTTGCATGGCTGTTATTGCGGGCTTTAAGCCAGGTTTAGGTTGAGAATGAAGAGCAAGGAGCCCAGAAGGATGGTTCAAAATGTTGTGAGTTTGGCAAGAAAGGAAGGACCAAGAAAGCTGTGGACTGCAAAGATGGAGCTGAGAGGATCTCCATTGTCCAGAAGGAACAAGAGAATGGAAAGGATGGCCTGAGGGCATCACAGGAGGTGGCAGGTCTCCACCCTTTGCAGGCTCAGAACTACAAAGGTCAGGGACTTTGCCCTGAGGGGAAAGCTGCTGAGCCCTATGTTCCAGAATGGTGGCAGTGGCCACACCACATTCCAGAATGGCGCCAGCATGGAGAATTTGTTCCTGGGAATCAGGGTCAGAGTGCTCAGCCACCCAGGTACTCAACCCTTACAGCCAAGAGAAAGGGAAACCTGGCAACTGCTCCAGCTGGCAGCAGACCTCGGCATCATCCACGTGGCACTGGTTTTAGGTGCATGCAGAATGAAGGAGCTCGAAGGTTAAGAAGGCTTCCAACTCAACTTCAGAAGAAGGCCTGGGAGGCCAGGTGGTATGCCCCTGAGAGGCCAGTGTGTGAAGGTGTGAGACAGAAGCCTATTCAGTGGAAACCTGGGAAGTTTGGAAAAGCCAAGAATGCGGATCGTCTAAGGGAAACTGCAAACAGGGAGCAAAGCCAGCCTGCAAGAGAAGCCATGGGAGCTACAGCCACCAGAAGTGCTATAGGGGAGGAGCCATTTAGGGCCTTTGGAGCTCACAACTCAGTGCAGACTGCTTCAGATGTTCCAGTTAGAACTATGGGATTTAATGTTTGCCCTGCTGGATTTTGAACTTGTGTTGGTCCCAGTGTTTTGTATTTCTATGTTGTTTGCAACTTTTAGGCAGGTAATGTTTATCTTGTGCCTTTGAATGTTGATTGTGTTTAACTTTTCTTTTGTACAGGAGCTCACAGCTAATAGTTTGCCTTAGATCTTGGAGGAGACTTGGGGCTTGACTTTTTAGCCATGCTGAAACTGTTGGGACTTCAGCAACTCTTAGAGATGAGCTAAAATGTCTTTTGCACAAAAGGATGTGAATGAGACTTTGGGGGTCCAGGGGTGGAATGTTACGGTTTGTGTCTAGTTGTCCCTGCCAAAGCCTCATGTAGTCATGGGGTAGGGACTTCTAGAGCTTGTGATTAACTCATAATTCATTGGGATTATGTGTGATCCAAGGCTGGGATTATGGGTTTTAGTAGTGCTGGGATTATGGATGTGAGTACTGTATCCCACCATGGGGCAGAGAACCTGAATGGAATATAAGAGACAAAGAGACAGAAAAAAATAAAAAATAAAAAAATAAAATATAAAAAGCTTAAAATTTTGCTCTAAAATGATAACATTAAGAAATGAAAGACCAGGTGCAGCTTGAGAAAAAATATGAATTTTTTTTCTGATAAAGATTCTAGATTTCAAATACATGAAACATCCTTAAACCAGTAATACAAACTCCATGTCATTCTGCAACATAGTTGAACAAATAACACGCATCTATGCATATTAGATTCATGAAAAGTTGATTATTCACAGTAATTAAAGAAGTAAGTGAAAATTATTGCCTCTATTGCAACTAGATTAGCACAACTCCAAGAGTGGTTAACATGAAAAGTTAGATTAACCAAGTGTTGGTAGCCATGTACATGTAAAATACCAAAAATCTCATGGACTGCTCATGAATATAAACATTCATGAGCTTGACTGTGTTAAAATGTAACACAGTCCTTATTAGATGCTCGGAGATCTGACCTTTTCATGTTTACCCAAGAAAAATGAAAATATATATGTACACAAGGACTTAATCAAATGATCATAGCATATTGCTTATAAGAATTTCAAACTGGAGACTTTGCAAGTCTCTTTCCACAGAAACATTCATCATCACATGGGCTCCAGGTACAGTGTAATGCACAGGCAGAATGAAAACTGTCGAAGAATTACTGTTTTCAAAATATCTTCTGAGGCATAATTTGCGTATTGAACAATACCCCCACTTGACACACACACAGATTAATGAGTTTTAGTACACTGTGCAGTCATCACCACAGTCAATTTCAAAATAATTTCATGACTTCAGAAGAGAAATGCATACCCTTCAGCTTTCACTCCCTTCTTCCCTACAAGTCACACATCATTTCTAAACATCCCGTCCCTCACTATTGATTTCCATGTTCCGAATGTCTCAATGAATAAATCACATACTTTGCCAGCTGTTAAACTTAGTAAGGTTTCATTAAAACTGAGTTATATTGCTTTCAGAATTTCAGAGTTTCATCGCTTTTAGAATTTTCTCAGAGTCTATTTTTACCATTTTCATTTTGCTTGTGTGATAGCCTATTGTAATTTATCCTCCTTGGAGTTCATTGGATTGCTGAATGTGGATGTCATTGGTTTTCAGTAAACCCTGAATGTTTTTAACCTTTCTTCTCCTTTTTCTCCTATTCAATACTCCATTATACTCATTGTACTCATGTTGTTGTGTTTGATATCGCCACAGATTTCTCTGAGGCTTTGTTTTTCTATACATCTTTTTAAGCCTCCATGTTTGATTGATTATTAAGGTCATTCTTTCTTTGTCAGCTCATATCTACTACTAAATGACTTTTGTCTGTTACTATCTTTTTCAAGCCAGAATTTCCATTTAGTTGTTTTTGAATTTTCTTAATGCTGTTAGCATCTCTATCTAATGAGAATTTTTGTGTAGGTGTATACTATACTTGATATATAAAATGTACAATATATAAATTAAAGTACAATCACACGGACATATCTCTGCAAGCACCAAGCTAATTAAAATACATGAAATCTAAAAGGATATGTTTCAGATATACATGTTTGTAAACGTACTGCACTTATTGAGTAGGTAAAGCTACTGAGAGAAAGTATTTCAGTACTTACCTGCACCAAGGTTGAGGGCAAGGTAGAAAAAAATGCACAGGAGGACCTTCATTTGTGTAAGAAGCTTTTTTGAAAATTTATTTGCAGTGCTGATTTCATAGCTGAAGACGTTACTTAAAACATAACTAACTGCACACATGGAAAGGTGAGTTTTGGAACAAGACAAATTATACCTCACTATTTTGCTTTATTTTAAAATCCTATAAAAATTCCATAAGAAATATTAGCATGATGAAAGAAGAATATTTTCATGAATAAATCTCAGACCAAAGGAAAGATCAAAGTTCTGATTATATTTTATTCTAAAAGTAAATCTAGATGCATCTGTTATGATGATTAAGAAAATAAATCATGCAGACCACTTGGCAGGTTAAATGGTACAGGTATGACCTCACGAGGGTGGCTTACAATGTGACACAGTCATTATATTCACCTGAAAAATGGCTTGATATCACACTCTTCCTCATTAGGCTCTTCAAAAGTTGTAGAGCTAATAAACTTTAGTACTGGTACAAATGATGAATACCAGTGTTTTTGTAAAACAACAAATTGAAAAAATAATTGAAAGCACAATAAAACAATGATTGATTGAAATAATTCTGAGTTGCAGATGGGTAAAAATGGAAATAAGTTATAAGAAAATGCTACCAAAAATAAGAAATGCAAAAGCACCTTGTGCAGTCATTATGTAGATAATGATTATTTCCTCTCTGAAGATTTTAAGCTGAACAAACATACACTTAATTTATACTCAAAAACTTCACTTTATTCCCTGAAGTAAATCCATGCAATAATGCCACAAGATACAAAATGTAGAAAAAAATCTGTGACATGTCTAAAAATATAGAAACAATAATCTGTATGAGAAATTAAGAAAATAATACAATTCACAATAGCAACATCAAAAATGTACTAGATATCTAATTTAATCAAAGAAGTAATAGACTTGTATGCTGGAAAATGTAAAACAGTGATGAAATAAATGAGAGAAGACAAAGGTGAAGGAAAACAAACACCATGTTTATTAGTTAATATTATTTTAGTTGTTCCAAAATAATGGCAAGAAAATGGCTAAATTGTCCAAAGTATAGAAGCCAAATGCAACTTTTACAGAACATTTTAAAATATCAAGATTCATGAAGAATCAGAAAAGTTTCTGAATGCCCAAAGCAATCCTATACAAGAACGAAACAGGAGGTCTCACTTGTCTGATTTTAAAATACAAATTTAGTGTATTAAATTTTAAATTCTATCATTTGTGGCAATGTGGAAGGAGGAAAAAATCATTAAATGAAGTAAACCAGTCAAAGAATAGCAAGAACTACTTGGTATCACTCATATAAGAATTTTAAAAAGAATTGATCACATAAAATCTGAGATTATAAATTGTGATGACCACTAGCTGGAGACAGTGGTAGAGGAGTGAATGTGAAGATTAATTTTTACCAAGACATAGTTAGTCAGGAGCAATAGTCCTGGAGTGTTTTCCAAGTTGGCAACTGTAGATAAAATGCATGTACCACACACTTCTAGAAGCTAGGTTTTGAAAGTTCCTATTAAAAAGAAATGGCAATGCTTAAGAAGATTAATATTTTTAATCTTATTTAAATATTTAATAATGTATACAAGCAACAAACCTTTCTGTAGCTTCACACTAATATTGTACAATTTTGTATTCATGTATCATTCAAAATATACTAAAATAGAATGTAATGGATATATTACAAGATTGCAGCAAAATACTAGCAAAAACTAAAGGCATGTAAAGCAGCAGAGCAGTGTAGAGAGCCCAGAAAACATTCACTCCTCTCTAATCAACTAATCTTCTCAAAATTCCAAGAAACAATGGAATGAGTGTCTGTTCAGTAAGAGCCCTGGTACTCATGTGCATCAACGGAATCAGACTGTTTTGTTACTTCAGGTACAAAAACCAAACCTAAATGTACTATAAACTTACCACTTTAAAACTACTAGCAAAAAGCACAAAGCAAAAGCTACATGATAGTGTCCTGCACAATGATTTCTCAGTAATAACCCCAAAAGTATATTGGACAAAAGTAAAAAACAGACAAATAAGACTACATCAAAGTAAAAAGCCCCTGAAAAGTGAACTATCAACAGAGTGAATATCGAAACTATAGAATGTAAGAATGTCTCAAGCCATGTATCTAACATGAATCAATATCTAAAATAAATAAACTCCATACATTAGGAAGATAGCAAATCCACGTTTAAAAATGGACAAATGACATAGATATTCTCAAAAGAAGACACACAGATGGCCAGATAAATATGAAGACAATGCTTACCATCGCTAATGCAGAGAAAAGCAAACAAAAGCTCAGTGAGGTGTACCTCACACCAACTCAAAGGGCTCTTGTAACATATACAAATATGAATGTAGGAAGCACTGGCGAGGTGTGGAGAGGGAGAGGCACTGCCCCTGGTCACTGTGAATGCAAACTAGGGTACCTCTCATGGAAGTCAGTGTAAAAGGTTCTCAAGCAATTAAGAAGAGAACTGGCCTACGATCTAGTCATTGCACTGTTAGTACAAATCCGAAAGAAATGACCTTGATGCAGAAATATCTGCACCCTTATGTTCATTGTGATATTATTCATAGGAGCCAGAGGTGCAGAATCCATTTCAATGCCCATCACTGAATAAATGAAGAAAATGTGAAGTGTGTGTGGGGGTGGGGGGTGGACTGCTCAGACTACAAAAAGAAGGATACCCTAGCATTTCTGGAAAGCATTGTAAAGGTAGTGGATTTTAGGTCAGCTGTATGCCAGGCTAGAATGCCTAAAGTGTTTAGCATCTACAAGCTGACAGTAGAGTGCCAGTCACCTGAGTAGGATAGGGAAAGTGGTCAGTACATGTTGATTAAAGATTACCAAATTCAATTAAATTGAAGAAATGAGTTAAAAGTCTGTTATACATCTTAGTGACCATGGAATTATATTCTTTAATATTATCAGAAGAATTGGTTTTAAATGTACTCACCACAAAAAACATAAGGCCTTTGTGAGTTCATGCATATTTATTACATCGGATCATTATATTATATGTATTTATTTCAAAATAGGTTGTATGATATATATTTACCCACTAAAAATTTAAAATGCAATTATATTTTGCACATAGAAAAATAAATATAGTTACAAATGACTAAATTAGTAAAGTTGGCTATCTCTGGATGCTGATTTATTTTCACATATACTTTATTATTTCCACAAAAAATTATGCACCTCCTTTAAATATATCTCAAATTGACAGTATTTAGCTACCTTAAATGTAACAAATGCTTAAAATATCACACAATCTTCCCCTTGACCCAGCAGACCACTCAGCTGCTTAGGTGCCTGTCTAGCAAGCGCAAGGTCCCAAGTTTGATCCCCAGTACCATAATATATAAATAAACAAATAAATAAATAGATTTTCCCAATTTTTGTTATAGCAAAATGTAAAATGTAATAAAAAATAATTTGTACACTTGGTATTTCGTGCTGACATCAAATAGTCACCTGACATATAAATTTATCTTTTCCAATAAACTCTTGGTTTTTAAAGACTGTGAAGAAATCAGATACTTTTCTGTAACTTATATTTAAGCTCTTCTCTTCCATCATTTAAAACATAGTAATTCCTCAACAAATTAATAGTTTCTAAGTCATTTTAATTGCCCAAAAATTGCAGGTGTGTTGTGTGTTTTGAGAAACCTATGAGTTGTGTTTATTTTATCAAAAGTATATAGGGCTGGGGAGACAGCTCAGTGGAATAAGTGCCTCCCTGGCAAGCGCAAGGACCTCAGTTTAATCCCCAGTTCCACCAAAAAAAAAAAAAAAAGATAATGCTGAAGTTGATTTCTGCTGTCTGCCTCTCTGTTAGGTGTCATTTCCTGTGTTCTCCCTTAGCATCAGGAACCAGAGTATTTAAAACAAGCCCTGCGCTCATTGCGATTCACTCTTTGAAGCCACTCTGACAACCATCATGACATTCACTGCAGGCCTAAGAGCTATTTCTAGACCTATCAACTAATGTTTAATCAAACACAAAGGCCAAATGTATTTCTCAGTTTGCAAGATGGGGAACTCTTGGGTCCAACACTAAATTCTAGTTAGCACTTCCTCCTTTCTGCGTGTTTATGATCCACAGGGCTATAGTTACACACTGAGTCGGAACATCTGTCTTAGTCTTCTGGGTGGTCCATGCACTATACAGTGTGCTCCACCCCCTTACATTATAAATTTTAAGTTGAATTCCAACCCCAGATGTAGAACTGCTTATATATCACTTCATAGTTATTTAGGATATTTTTAAATACTTAAGTACAAGATTATTACTGTAAATACCAGTCCATTTTTTACACTAAAGAAGAAAAAGTCATCTCCCATAATCATTTTTTAAAGTAAGATAATCTATTTATGAAGAATAGGCAGCATTTCATTTGCAAAAAAAATAACATTTTTTATGTAAATGCAACAAGAGTTATTTTTGCTCTCCCCAGACAGTTGTGAGTGTGTGTGTGTGTGAGTGTGTGTGTGTGTGTGTGTGTGTGTGTGTGTGTTGAAAACATTAAGAAGAGCTCTACCTTTGTTCTCAGATCTTGGAAAATATCTTTAGATCACAGGGATGTCCTACCTGATAAAAGTATCCCGTTTTTTACTCCAAGTATTCCGGCATCATGGCTGTGTAACAACATGGCTCTCATTGAAACTTTGGTCTGTGTGGTCACTGATGCCGATGGATGTGCTGGGGCCTCTCATTGTGTAGGTGACCTACGGGAGCTACATGACTGACCCTCAAAAAAAGTGCAGACCCAAGGCCCGCGCAAGCTAGTGTGCTGCAGGTACTGCTGCACATCACTGTATTGCATTGTCAGGAGGTGGGCACCATCCCTGTCCTCTTGGGAGGTACTGACTGGAAGTCTGTCCCTACCCCACTAGGCAGCACACTAAGTTCATGAGAATCCTTCTTTCATTGTTGATCTTACCTTGGAATTTGTGCAAGAAATCTGAAAGACTTGCAGTTATTTTAAACAGAGACATTCTCAAATCAATGATAAACATTTAGAGACTGGGTCATCAAATGTGTCCATTACACTGGCACATTCTTATGTGTACCATCTCAAACTGAAAGCAGGTTTTATGTTTTCACATAATCAGTAGAATGTTTTTACAAAGGAACAATGGTATCATGAAGTACATACTGCCCAATTTGTATATTATTAAAAGATCTATTTTAAATTTTATTTTCTCAATAAAGAGATTCATTTAAGAGAAATCTTGTGAAAGCAGCATTTTGATGAGTTGGCTTTTGGCTTTTTGTTCTGATTTGCTCTATTACACATTGTATCATCATTTCACTAAGGATTTCCTCTCTGGTGATGATATGCCATTCTAGACTTAAAAGATTGGTTGTTTTATATGAATAAAAATATATTTTGCTTAAGAATAGTCCAGCAAAAAATCTATTAGTTTAATATTTTCAAAGCAATTTCATCATTTTGAGATACCTAATTACGTGATAGTGTGAGCTATGGAGCAGTACACTTTCAGGCTTGCTATTTAATGCTTTAACCATATAATGAGTTTGCATCACTATTCCAGGAATACAAGTTTAAATTATTCATGAGGCATAATTTGATTCTAAAATCAGTCTGAGAGGTGTACCTTACATAAGTGATGCTCACGTCGCATTATCTTGATATATTTTCTTATTGGAAATGCTTGTGTTTAACAGTAAATAGATTTTTTTCCCTCTATCATTTGACAGATTATTTATCTTTGCTAACAAGTAAGTACCTTTTTCAAACAAGATTGCATTATTTATAGTTGCAAGGACATATTTTGAAATTCTAGGAGTACTATCTTTTTATTCTATTGCCTTTAAGTATATTAAACCAGAGTACAATCACTGGTGGTCCAGAATAAAGATATATTATCCATAAAAATAAAAAAGGCCTTATATCTTAAGGGTAGTCAATTTAAATATGCACAGTCTAATGCCTCAAAACCTAAGAGACTGAATAAAACATCTCTGAGAATTTTTAAGTTATTTTTTTTTAAATGTATGTATTTGGTACAGGGTCTTACTATGCAGCTCGGACTCATGGTAATCCTTCTGCCTTCAGCCTCTCCAGTGCTGGGATTACAGACCTGTATCACCATGCCCACACACAGTGGCTGGCTTAGCATGCCAGGGGTCAGGGCCGGTGTGGCATGCAGGACTGGGGTCAAACACTAGTCCGTACGCTTGCCAAAGCAGGTGCTTAGTCTGCTGAGTTATTTCCCCAGCCCTATAATTTTATTAAGCAGCTTGTCATCTTTACCTCCTCAAGTGAGTCACTGTTGTATAGAATCTGCTAATACTTATACAGCTTATGTGTGTGTCTATTTGCTAAAACCTTAAGAATGTTATGACTGGTATCTGGAGCAAAACAAAATCATTATGCTCATTTTATCTGTGGCTCTGATAGCAGGATTTTCCTGTTTCATGTCTTTTTTTCATTCACAGATACATTAGTTTGTGCAGAAGAAAAAAAAAATCCTGCAGAAAAATTCTTTTCTGCGGAAGAGAAAAAAAGCGTATTTCTTAGTTCTTATGAAAATTTAAGAGAAAGGACACTGACAAATTTACAGTTTCTTCTTGTCTTAGTATTGAGAATATAAACTGAAATAGAATCAGGTACTGATGGAACAGGATACTTGAAATTATTATTACAAACTTAGGACTTAAGAGACATAATACAATGAAATAGGAAAAAAATATGGCAAAATACAAAATTTTAAAATTTGTTTGTCTTTTCTTGATAGGCCTAGTACAATCTTGGGAATAGGGTTGCTGTATGCTGAAGGTCTGACAGTAGCTCTTAGTCTCGCCTATCTTAGGTAGTTATGCTGTGCGTTTTTTATTGGTGTACCATGTTTGATTTATCCTTATACCTTAAATTTGGAGTTTTTCTGAGAAATGGAGCAGTAATACAGCATCAACTTATTAAAGTACATTTTAAGCCTTTTAAAAAAAATTGTCTGGAACACAGTTTGATTCTGAAAGCCATTAATGATTACAAGAGGTGTTAGTAATTATTAAAGGAAATTACTTTCTCTCTGCCAAGTGCTGAGGTAATATGTAAAAGTCCATACTTTGCAGTCCAAAAAACAATGTATTCATACACTAACAGCAGTAACCTTTTAAATAAATAAATGAAAAGGAACAGACCAATCTTACTAGCAACAAATTCTGAATTTTTTATGTGTATACTTTCCTCTCAAAATCAGGTAAATGAAGTTTTGATATTGACATGGTCCATCCATGGTAAATTAATAGATTAGATTAGGGTTAGATAAACTTTGCAGTTGAAAAACCTCACAAATACAATGGCAGGTAGATAATCAAGGTCAAAATGAATGACCAATCTCACTGACATTACATAGCCTTGATATGAGGCTGTAAAAATTACACATGGTTCATTTGGTCTTTCTGGAAAAATTCTGTCAACACCGTGTTAATTATAAGAATGCAGCAAATACATTCCAGCAGAAGGATATCTTATGAAATGTTTCAGTTCTGGAATCTCATAAAGTCATAAAAAGGAAATAGCAAAATTGTCAGAGACAACCAAGACATGATATAGTGACAAAAAACTTTGGCAGTGCAATGCAGGATTCTGGGTGGCACCCTGGATTAAGGATGAAAGCAACATTAGGGAAAACTGGGCCAGCCAGACAGTTCAGTGGATAAAGCGTTTGCTTCAGCAGAGCGCAGCAGCCAGGATGTGATCCTCGGCACATAGTGCTAGCCCAGTGGGTGCACTGCGGCTGTGATTGAGGCTGAAAATAGGAGAATCACTATGAGTCTGATCTACGTAGTGAGACCCTATATGCCCTATAGAACCTGTCCTAAATTCAGAAAACTAAAAAAAGAAAAGGAAAAGAATCACAGTAGGGAAAAATCAAAGGCATTATGAATAGAGTTGGTACTTTGCTTAATAATACTGTGTCAGTCTTCAGGCTAAAGTGTGGTACGTTTGTCATACTTATGTAAGATGTCAAAGACAGATAATCCTAAGAGAAAGGTGTTCTGGGATTATTTATACTGTTTTCTCAAATTTTCCCTCTAAATCTATAACTGCTGCAAAAACACAATCTTGTTTTTAAAAAATGATGAAATTATGAAGTAAGATTAAAATATGATCTCCAGGTTCAACTAAGTTTATACTTCGTATTACATGGACAACAATGTTTCCTGTTCCTAAATCATTTGTATCTTGCAGATAAGGAAATATGTGACCTATGAGTTAGGTTGTAGTGACATTAAGTGTGTCTGTGACAGGAAAAAAGTACATGGTTGCTATTATTTTTGTTGCAGCAAGTTTTGACAGAGATGTAAACAATATATATTTAATAAATACATTCCATATAAAAGAACTGAATATGTGAGATATAGAATACTAAGAGACATTAAGGTTAGAAATGAGTCCCAATTTAACATGAATGTATTTAAGAAAAATAAGACAAGAATATGTCTTTACACTGCAAACATTTATTTTAAATATATTTGTTTGATGTTCAGATTGGTATGTTATTACTTAAATTGAACAAAATAAAAGCTGATTCCATTTACAAAAAAGGTTGATTGCATTTTATTTTAAGTAGTATGTACTGTAATTTTTTTGGTTCATTAATGCTTCTGTTTGCAAAGTGTTTGGCTTAAAACAGAAGAGTTTAGCAAAAGTTTGCTACCATTTGAAAACTCTGCAGTCTTTCCCCACACAAAAACAAAAGTATCCATCCTCCTGAAAATTGTAAAGAAAATTAGGCTCCTAAACTAAAGTACCACTGTACATAATTATATTTTTAAAATTGCATCAAGTATAAAAAGTAATTTTTTTAATTTTTCATATTGATCTGTAAAAGGCTCAAGTCAACAACTTCTGACATTGCCAGTCCTATGGACAACCCACTATTACTATGGACTACTGGAATATTTTGCTGAATTCACACTCCTACAATATTTAAATGACAACGGAATACCTATCTCTGAAAAAAACTAAACAAAAAAGGGGATACAAATGAATGACCATTTTGTATCTGAATACTCAAAATAGGATAGATATATAGCTACATTCTCTTAATTCAATGCATAGAAAGATTTGTTCTAATAGTATTTGTGGATAGGATATCATGTTTGAATCTTGTACAATGAATAACCACTAAGACAGCAATATGCAATGTATTTATTATTGAAACTGTCCTACTAATTGGTTTTGAAACTGTCTCATTACTATTTGTTTCTCAATAAAATTATTCAAAAATTTTTTCACAGGTTTTATTTATCCTGTTAATAGCTAAATGTATTATTATCTATACATGCAGTATATATCTTGCTAAAATCTCTAAAATTTTGTTTCATAAAACATGTATCTCAGTGTTATCTCTAACATAATCTTCAATGATTAAAAACAAATATATTGAAAATAATAGCTATTAAATTCTTTCATTTGTATATTTAAGAAAATAGAATAGTGTCATGAACCTCTGAGGAAATTTTTAAAGTATAAAATTGACAATCCAGTATTCATATGAAACCAACATTCACCTAAACTGTACTTTTTTTTCCTAGGTACCAGGGATTAAACTCAGGACCTTGGTTTTGCCAGGCAGTCACTTATACTGCTGAGCTATCTCCCTAGTCTTTTCTTCCCTGTTGAGAAATAATTTATCTGGTTTTAAATAGCTGAAATGTTTACCTTGAGGAAAATTCTTGCTGTGTTTAACTGAGCTTAAAATATCTGTATCTGAAGAACAAATATAGCTCTCTTTTGTGTCACAAGGTTTTCAGCGATCAACAGCAGCTCTGGGTAGCTTCTCTGTATTTCTCTCACTGAATGCTCACAGGTCCTTCTGGCTTCTGCGGAGACTGTTCCAAAAAAGCAGGGCTGCACTGTCTGGAGCACAGTGTTTCCAGCACTGCCTTCATTGTGCTGACCCTGATCTCGAGGCACTTGGTAAACTTCAAGTCAGGTTTTTCACAGTTGTTGTGAGTGCTGAGCCTAAAGTTTGTCTGTGAAACAAAGGAAAAATAATACTGAGTTTTCTAGTGGAGTAAATGAGTGTTTTCAAGTAGACAGCCTTGCATATTTTCAAAGAAGCAAATAGCAAAATTATTTATTTATTGAGGCTAAAATACATCCAAATATATCATAGCAGTGATAAAAAATAATTAAAAACTCCCTAGTGGGCCAGTCAGGTAACTCAGCAGCCTAAAACACCTGCTTAGGCAGATATAGGGACCAGGATTGCATCTCCAGCATGCTGTGATGACCCCAGCCCGTGAGTGCATTGAGACAGCTATTGATACTGGCCATGTTGGTACATGCCTGTAATCCCAGCACTTGGGAGGCTGAAAACAAGAGGATTACTGAGTCTGACCTGTGTAGTGAGACCCTCCCTGTACACCCTGCACTAAGTGGCGCATGCCTGTAATCCCAGCACTTGGGAGGCTGAGGCAGGAGGATTGTTGTGAGTTCGAGACCAGCCTGAGCTACAAAGTGAGCTCAAGGCCAGCCTGAACTGCATAGGAAGACCCTGTCTCAAAAAGACAAAAATAAATAAATAAATAAAAAATAACAAAGAAAGAAAAACTCATTTAAATGAACCACAGGCAAAAGCAAAGTAAAATTCAAGCCTAAAATGAACTATTCCAGAAAAAAAAAAGATTTGATAGTTTTACAGAACTTCAGAAGGATGAAGCCATGTTATCTGCTTTCCTGTTTTATTGTGACTCCCATCTCTACGTTGTGACTAACTTCCTGTTTAGGTGCTGCTCTTTGACACAGGTCTACGTTTTGGAGAGTTGGACTCCTGACTCAGCGACCCAGTTATCACGTGACGTTTTGTTGCAGACTTCAGGAGGCTTCTCCTACTCCCTGATGTTTCCCCCTGTCCCATACATCTCGGTGAACAACCGTAAACTGTGTTTTCTTTCTGTTAATGGGAAGAAATGTGACACAAGCATGTCCTCACAGCTGCAAAGTTAACATTAAGAAGCCAGCAAATGTTTCAATAGGATGATAGGGAGAGGCTTCCGATGTGATTCACATAATGCTGGCAAGTGGGCGCTCTCAGCCAGGCAGCTCCACTGCTTCTTTGCTTGCTTCAGGCTCCACGAGTGCTTGCAAAACTCAGGCTGCCTCTGCTCCTGCTGTGCATGCTGGGAAATCCCCTGTCTTGATTTAAATAGATGGCCAATTATTTTGCAAAATTTTTGGTCATCAGGAATAAACATTCACATGTCTCTTATGTAAAAGTGACTTTGATATTATAATTGCATTATATATTTCAAATATATATATATATATATATGCATTATAGATATATATTTGTCTCTCTGTATAGACATTTATGCATATATATTGTCTATCTTTACAAAGTTTACATATGTAGAAATGTTGATAAATTGCCAAAAAATCACAGCCCTGTAGGGCAGGAGCACTGAATTGAATTTTTTCCTTTTAAGGAATATTTGATACTAATCCAGACACTCTCACTTAAGTAATTCAGCAGCTCAGCAGTCACTTGCCAGATAATTTCTGAGTATAAAATGGTAAAATTCTGAAAAGAGGGTTTAGAGAAGTTTTATAGGTCATAAAGCAAAAATTAGTGATTTTAAGCATTCAGTTTGGTGAAAGAGTAAGAGGAAATTTATTACATTTATGTCAGGACACAATCACTGTGATAGGAATGACTCCAGTAGCTCTCAAAAGTAATTATTATCAATGTTGACTACAAGTAAGGAATGTGAGCCAGAGAGAAGTTAATTATCATATTCAAGTTTGTCCAGATATGAAATGACAGAACTGAGTTTGAAGCACATGCATATAATTCCATAGTTAACTTCCTAAGAAGCCAGGTTGTATCAGGCAGTTTTCCCATTGCCAGGTACCACACCCAACATCTATAACTTAAAGGAGAAGATATTGAATTTGGCTCACATTTTAAGGGGATTCAGTTCAAGGTCAGCCTGCTCCAAGATACGAACATCATGGTGAAAGAGTATAGTGAGCAAAGCCACTTACTTCCTGGAGGCTGGACAAAGAACAGAGCAGTGCTGGAGGAAAAGCCCAGGACTGGACATAAAACTCAAGACTCTTCCACAACCCACTCAGATTCATCCAGAAACGTGCTCCCAACTCCCCCGGGCAGATCCAAAAGCCAAGCAGCTCAACACGCCAACCTAACCATGACATGAGCAACATAAGGGAATTGTTAAACAATTCATGCTAACACACGCCACTGATGACACACAAAGCTGAGTCTGGAACTTGTGCTTTCTGTGGTGTATGTATCCAGCAGCTCCTGCAATTGTGAACAACTCTTGAAGATTTGTATTTTAATAACATGACCTGGCTACGAAGACACATGGCTGATACTGAACAACAGTTTGGTAGTAGAAAAGTTAGAAGATACTTGGTGTTTTATAGATTCTTGTAAAACTTGAGTATTTCAGTTATAAGTGGTACAATTCAGCTGCAATTCAGATGCTGTTATGTTCAGATTTTGTATGTATGCATCGGTGTGAGACAGAGTCCGAAGCCTGACTCTTGCTTGTCTTATGATAAGAGGGGTGCAGCTTGACCAAGCATTGCCACATCCTTTTCCCTCACTTCCTTGTGTCCCTGCTTCCACCCATCATAGGGATTGGGGAGGATGGTGTGCCTTGGCTCCCACTAATTTACCAGCCACTCCACAGGCTACAGAGACAGGACAGGAAACTTGGTTGCCAGCTGTGGGGAACTCATCTGCCTCTGCTGCACCTGTTGAGAAACAGCAGGAAAACCACCCTAAGAAGGAGGTGATAGAGAGCTCCCAAGCTCTGGTAAACCCAGCTAGCCTTTCTGAGGATTTCCGGGTGCTGTCCTCATCTTTACTCACAGAGATGGGAGAGCTGTCCATTCAACAGCTGCCAGCTCCCATGCCAGGATACCTGGCCTGGATGCCCTGCATCTGATTGGCCAATGAGCATCCCTGAATTTAAACAAATCACAGGCCTATATTTGGACCAATCAAAGCCATAGAGTACCACCAAAATTCTAGTTAAGATAAAGCTTCACTCCAGTGGTCCTGTAGATATGCCTGTGATTTATTTATTTTTCTGTACATAGAAGGTCCTGCAGTCTACTCAGGATTATTCTGAATGGCACCCACAGATGCAGGGCTTTAATGGAAAAGACAATAAGCACTAAGGACTGCTAGCCTGGAGAAAATGCAGAGACCAGCTGCTAGCAGCAGTCTGTGACAGGAGCAGCAATTTGCAGACCATCAATGACCACCTGCACAAGCCAGGGCTGAATGATCAAAGCTGGCACCACTAGGCATCAGCAACGCACAAGGTGGACCAAGGCGTTCAGCATGAGATGCTGTAGACGGGAGGCATCAGCACCACAAACACAGCTCCACTTTGCACATTTGTAGTTTCCATCTGAACTGAGCAAAGGAACCATCAACAGATCGGAGCACAGCAGATGCGCTCCACACTATCCAGTGACAGCTATTGGATTTGAGTCACCCAAAAAATAAACTTTTTTGATTATTTAAGTAAAGAATCATTAAAGTAAGGATAAGTAAAGTAAGTATAGAAATTTGAATAAAATAATGTACAAAGATATAATATGTATGCAAATTCAGAAAAGCATATTATCCGAATGCATATATGTATGTTTATCACAAAATTTTCTAAGGAAAACTACACTTAAAGAGCTATTGGGAAAAATGAAAGTGATGTTTTTAAACATTTAAATTTTGTTTTATATATAAAGACTGACTGGTGTCATCATTCCCTTTGTAATTTTCATTTTTATTTTTTGTTGTTTTTGTCTTTAAAACTAGCTTTAAGCTCTAGATTAGTTCAAATTTGATTTCTTCATTACTCTGAAGAACAGTTTAAGTTAATCTCTTTGTTTTAAACATCCAAATTCATCTAAAATATGTAAGTGCCACACAAAATTACCAGTCCAAATTTTTGCTGCACAATGTCCACTATCCACATATTTAGAAACATTCAATGTATAAATGAAAACACTGAGACACACTAGGAAAAATAAATAAAAGTGCGTAAACACCTGTGGGTATGGATTTTTTTTTTTTTTTGGCCCTTGATTATTGATTATATGGAATGACAACTCATGCAACAGGAAAAAACAAAAATCTGAGATCCTGGAAAATAATTTTAAAAGATACAGTGAAGATTATCACAATTTCTAAAAATTGAGCCACAAAATATCATTCAGATAGTCAATCAAAACACGCACCTTCACTCCATAAGAATGGATGAAAATGACACGGGGTATGTGAATCAAAGCTGTAATGGCAGACTTTAAGACATAGTGAGGTTGAGACTCAGACTTGAAGAAGTTCTGATATCAGCTTGTGCCAGGTGTATGAGCCCAGGGACAATGGGAACACAGCCAATGGTGTAACACACAGAAGAATGTGCCCTATGTTGGGCTTCAATTTTACTGTTCTTGACATCTCATATTCATGATTAAATCTAAAATCTTACACATGGTAGGTATGTACTCACCCATGAAGCTATCCCTAAAGCCCTCTCACTTTAGTTTTTAAAAGCATTTTATTTACTTATACAATTTGATTATCTATAATTTATGAAGAGAGTTCATTATCACAACAGAAACTGAAAAAATAAGTTTTCACTTTAGGTAAATTGAATAACCAGACAAAACCGAGAATAGCAAAGGAAACTGTGGGCAACAAAGGCAAGGCAGGATGCATCACAATCCCTGAGTTGACGTTATGCTACAGATCTACAGCGTGGTACTGGTTAAAAACAAGATGAAGGATCATTGGAACAAATTAGAAGATGCAAACACAACCACAAGCACATTCAGCCACCTTGTATCTGACAAAGGGGCCAAACATGTTCACAGGAAGAAAGACAGCCTCTCTAATAAATGATGCTGGAAAAACTGGCTGATGCTGTAAGTGCCAAATAGTCACAGCCACTTTGAAGAACCTTGCACAATGTTTTATAAGCTCAGTATTCATTTACTCAGTAAGCTTCCTGGAATTTGCCAAGAAACTAAAAACTAATGTATGTTAAAAAAAGTGTTGTGTTCATAAGTGTCAAAAATTAGAAGAATTCAAAATTCTTCCATTACAGCTCCTGCTTAGGCAGGGTGCAGCCAATGGGGTTTGATTCCCGGCATGCCATGCCAGCCCCACCTCTGGTGTATGCTTAGAAGGGGATTGAGACCGGGCTTGGTGGTGCATGCCTATAATCCCAGTGCTTGGAGGCTGAAAACAGGAGAATAACAACAAGTCCAATCTACACAGTGAGACCCTAAACACACTGTAGACCTTGTGCCAAATCCATAAGAAAGAAAGAAATGTTCTTTAGTAAGTGAGCTGATAAAACTAAATGTGTTCATCTGGACAACAATATATTATTCAGTGCCGAAAAGAAATGAGCTACTGTACCTTGAAAAGATATACAGGAAACTTAAGTGCATTTTATTATTTTTATTTTATGGGGACCTTGAGCTTGACAGGCAGGTGATTAAGCTGCTTAGCTATTTCTCTGGCCCTTAAGCGCACTTTATTAAAAGAGCCATAAACTCATAGATTGGACGTTTCCAATCTATGAGACCCTAGAAAAGGCCATCCTCTGGAGACAAATGAAAGGAGCAGTGATGTCCAGTGATTAGGGGCAGAAGGGAGGAAAGGCAGGACATGGAGCACTCTGAGGCTATCATGGTAGGCACAGGCCATCCTAGGCGCATCTGCATTCAGAGGATGTACAGCGTCAGGAACTCCTGAAGTGAGCTGTGCACAGAAAGGCTCACGCCCACTGACAGTGGGGGAAGAAAGAGGGCTAATGCCAGCCCCCTGCATCTCCCATTCAGTTCTCCTGTGGACGTGAAACTTCCCTACAAAACAAAGTCTGCTAAGGTGAATCTGATGATTAAATTTATTTCCTGATCCCAAGACAGGTTCTCCCATATTGATCAATATGATTTCATGGAAACTACTGAAGCTATGACACTAATATTTAATTTGACAATGTACTGAAGTAACTTCAATAATCACAATTATTGAAGACAATTAGATTGAGTGGAGAGATCTCAGAATATATGGAATATAAATTGTTTTTCTTGTGGTCTGGTATTTATTTTAGAATGGCACATGTCCAGTATAAAATTGCAGAACTTAATTCATGTCCCTTAAGGCCATAAATGTCCAATAATTCCTTTTAAGTGTAAGGTGTCTTCCCCAATTAGCTGTTTTATCATTCAATCTAAAGAGACTCAGAGGTTATTGTCAGAAGTTTCCTTGGTTAGTTACCACAGTTCTCTTTTTCCAAAGCAACATGCATTTCATTTTGTTTACATGGGTACCATTGTCTCATAAAATAATCTTTTGTCTCCGGAATGCTAGGCAGTATTCTTCTTCTATAACTTCTTTACATAATGTTCAGAGAATATCAGAATCCTTTCACAGGTACTTTTAAGGCAAGTCAATCCTTATGCAAATGCTGATGCATTAACCTGCCATATTACTTAACTCTCATCAAGTCATTTTCTTCAATCACCTTATTTTATAAGATCGAAATAGCAGTGTCTGGTTTAGGAGACTCTGCAACTAATCCAGATAATATTCTTATTATATCAAAGCATTATAGAGCTTCAAAATACTCCCTTTGCTGACCTTCAGTTGTTCACAACTCATTAAACAGCATCCTTAAGTCACATTTCATAATGTCTCTTTTCTATAAAATTTTAACTTCCTTACATTAGATATCCTGACACTGATACACACACACGCACACACACACACACACACACACACACCCCACATCTATGCAAATGCTAGCATAACTCCTACTATCGAGTAGATAATCACTGTACTCAATTGAGTTGATTTTGTACTTAATCCAAATGTCCAAATGTAAATTTGATATTGAGTATCAAGTTTGTGTCATCTGTATGCTGACTTTGATAATTTAGCATTAAATTCCTGTTGCTTAAAATTCCTGATGCTATCAACTATATTTCATACATACAACTATTCTCTCATATAGGAAATTTTCCCCTCTATTGCCTTATGTGGTTATACTATAGATATTTGAAAACATCAAATTGAACTTAATTAATAAGTGATTAGGGCTATCAGGCTTATTACTGCTTCCTTTTCTAACCTACACATTCATACCCTCTACAATATACAATAATGTTAATGACTCTTCAATAGAACTCTTGAAGATGTAAGGGTAAGGACAGTGCTCATGAACAAAAATCAAACTGCCACAGGAAGTATTTCAAAGAATCAACAATGGAGATCTCATCTTATTGAAAAGTTTAGGTGCGTCAAAAGAAATCACCAATAGGTAAAAAGAAAATATGTGAATTAGGAAAAGTTATTAGTCCACTGGCCCTCAGGCAAAATATTTCTATTTAGAGCATATAAAGCATCAAAAAAAATAAGTCCCCAAAATTCAAAGACCCAATCAAAAACTGGTCATCTGAAAATAATACACACTTCTCAGATGAAGAAATACAAATAGAAAATAAATATACGAGATAAAGTTTAACATTATTGGTCATCCAAGAGATGCAAACTGAAACAACACAGAGATTCTACCTCACTACTGAAAGAATGGCTGTCATGAAACTAGTCCATTTCAAATCCTGATGAGGCTGTGGGAAGAAAGGAGCATCTCTCCCCTATTGGTGGGAATGTAAACTGGTAGAACCTCTAAGGAAATTAAAAAAAAAAAAAAAAGTAAAAAAATACAAACCTAGGATTAGAGGTCACATTCTGCCCACCTATTCCCATTCTGGAAAAAATTTGATAACTTAGAAAACTGACAGATAGTAACACAACTAGGAGCAAAGTCACAAATTCAGACATTTCTGCATTAATCATAGTATCATGATACATGAATTATCTATCTGTCTAAATTAACCAATACAAGACTTAGTAAATTTTTTCATGGACTATGATGTTAGTTTTACTATTTTTAAATGTGATGTTTATTTATGTCCTGTTTCATGTTTCCTTAGTAGCTAATCCATTTATACTAACATTAAACCAAGCAGGCCAAACAAATAATATAAATCAAAACAAAAAATTCCAGAATTTTGGACTAAAAGAAACACAAGTGTCAGTTATGTCCCACTGTTTTTTTTTAATCTGTAACTTGCAAAGTTTTCTTATATAAAGATTTTCAACCCCCAGCTGCCCTTGCTAAGTAAGACTAAATGACCTCTATCTACATTCCTTTCAAAAATTGCTTCTATAGTGCTTGGCATGTGACTTTAGATGATTGTATTAGCTTCTCCTTAAAGTATATAAAATGGATTAATACATATCAAGAAAAAAGTTAGAAATTTTTTTCTACAAATTCTTGGAGTAATTTGGATCAAAAGTAATAAGGAAATAGAAACTATAATAATTTTAAGAATGAGAAAGTTCTGAATATTATTGGATAACTTACTTTTGAATGTTTTCAAAGATAATAAAACTGAGGTTGATGAGATAGCTCAGTGGACTAAGCACCTGCTTAGGCAAGCACAGGGACCACAGTTTGATCCCTGGCACCACATGCCACACCAGCCCCGCCCTCAGCACAAGCTGAGCCAGCCAGAGTTTGGGCATAGTGGCACACACCTGTAATCCCAGTGCTGGGGAGGTCGAAAGCAGGAGGATCATCATGAGTCTGAGTATGTAGTGAGACCCTGCAACAACCTAATATATTAAAAAATAAGTAAATAAAATTATTTTTTACCAAGACTTTGTCGGAATTATTTTGGGTTATTTTATTTAAATATATACTTACAGGCCCAGGGAGATGGCTCAGTGGAATAAGTGCTTCCCTGGCAAGTACAAGGGCCTGAGTTCAATCCTTGGTTCCACAAAAAAATAAATAAATAAATAAATAAATAAATATATACTTACATCTATTATATCATGGCTCTCAGCCATCATGGTTTTTCTTGGAAAGTAAAAACACCACATTCTCTTCAGGATATAGATCCACCCTAAAATAGTTTATAACTTACTAATTTACATTTTTATAATCAAAACTATATTAACAGCTTTCTAATTTAATGTTTCATTATTCAAAGGAAATTTAATACTGTCATTATTTTTAAAGTTTTAATGTTTAAATAGTATTGTCAATGCTTTGATGAGTAAAACAAAAATAAAGAAATGCTCTAATCCATAAGTAGCACTGCATTAGAGAAGATAAAACTAGAAAATACAAAGAGGTATAGCCTAAGAAAATTGGAGAGCTTGCAATATTATTAACAAGATATTTTCTTGAACACATCTCCTGAAATAACACTAAGAGAAAGAAAAAAATCTTGACATTTAAAGTGTCAATATTAGTCTTTACAGACATCAGCTTATTGTTATAATAACAAGTAACACACACTCTGTGGAACAAATACTTGCCTGGTGCTTGCAGGTTAAATGTGCATAACTTCACTTCAAGGAATTCTCACTGCCTCTGTCAATACACTTGACATGCAAGTCCAGAGAGATCAAATATAACAATCGCCTTGTGAGAATGGCAGAAAATGAAATGCCAAAGGCAGACTGTCAGGAGACAGGTGGAGTTGGCAGTGGGGTGGGAGGAGAATATTGTGAATTTTACTGATTCCATGTCAAAATATACCTAAAACCTATGAGTTGATCAAAGCAGACATTTAAAATTACAGAAGCAAAACACGAAGAAATTATTCCCTCTGTAATTCAACCACTGGAGGACATTCTAAAAATATCATTCTGTTCTCCTTAGCATGGACTGTCTTCTACACCTGAAGACATGTAAACAAAGCCTTAAATATTAATTTTGGATTTTATTTATAAGTAAATCACAATCTGAATATTATGTGATAGGCATAATGGAAAAATAGTAACTTTTAAGCCCACATAGATGATTAGGAAAGACAACCCTGGAGAAAAAACATGGGGCTCCCACTGTGTCCATCATGAAAATTCATCAATTTGTAAAAATGAGGAATCATAGAGAACCAAACAGAGAATCATAGTAGTAAGAGGGAAGAATCAGTAGGAGACGATGTTCTCTTAGACATTGAAATGGACACTTTTAAGCCAAGTAAGAAAAAGCAGATAGTTTTTTTCAGTGTACTGCAGTGGTCTTCCCGCATACTTATCTTACTTGGATATAGGTTAAATGTTAGTGGTTCATAGTATTTAGACATTAATGGTTTTATATAGAGAGATGAACCTAGGAGAGTTCTTCTTGGATATAACCTTACCATTGAGAAAAAGTTGGTTAATAATTAGTATAAAGAAGCAAGTATTAGAGTACAAAACTTACAGGTCAGATCATAAAAAAGAGGCTAAAAATAAAGTTTGTTGCTAACATGAAAAAAATGGAAGCAATTTGAGCAAACTGAACTTTTCAGAACAGTGTAAGAACAAAGCGTGATATCCTTACAATTAGTACTACACATCGTGTGTCATGTGATTACCCATCTAACATAGCAGAACCATGACTTAGGGTAAGATTATTTTCTGTAGTCACTTCAGTTTGTCTCTGCCTTTGGCTGTAGCCATCCTGTACACTGAAAAAAGAAAGAAAGGAAATCAAACTTGTGGCCCATTCATAGGGCCACACAAGATAGAAAGGCCTCAGCTTGGGCTTTACAAAGAGCTCTAAAGCCATAAAAGTGAACAATTCCCAGGGACGCAAATCAGTTTTATAGATGGTAAGAATATTAATAAAACAGAAGGTATAATTATCTGTTTTCTTTCTGCAATAATATATTTAAATGAATTTCATATGACATAAAATAAACCCTTCTAGAGTGAAAAATTCAGTGACAGTATATTCAGAGTGATATACAGCCACATCTTTATCTAAGAGAGGGGAACTAAGGAAGGAATCCTCAGGTCCTACAAATTACAGGGGGAAAGGCTTCCTTGGCACCTACCCTGTGGAGGCTGCAGCCTCCACAGGGTAGGTGCGAGGTAGAAAGGCACTGAGGAAGGGCTGATGTGTGGATGCAGCTCATCACTTTGAGTCCAGGCAGTAGAGCAAGGGAAAGCAGGAGTGTGGTAGAAAAATAAAGCCTCCCTGGACAAGTCCAGTAGGACCCACTTCTGGCCAGACTCCAGCTCCTAAGTGCAAGCAGCTGTGGTTCCCCTTAATCTATCCCTTTCTGAAAGCCCCACCCATGAAGTTTGGGGGAAGAACCTAGACATGAAAAGTTACCCAGTAATCCAATTTTCCCTATTCCTTCCTTTCATCAGCCCCAGTTAAACACCAACAGTTACTGTTCACCTTAACAGATTCACTTGATCAGACTATCTCCTATCAATGGAATCTTACAGCTTGTGTTGACTTGTATTTGGCTTTTGTAACTTGGCATGATGTTGTAAGTTCATCTTGGGTATCACAAATATTTTTAATTCATTTGTTTTATGGCTAAATGAAATTTTATTTTGTCACATTAATTCATCTGTTTTTGTTTTACTTTTTTCTTCTTTAAGAGAGGGTCTTGATAAGTTGATAAGCTGCTGAGGCTGGGCTGAAACTATCAGTTTTACTGCCTGACCCTGTCAGAATGCTGGGCTTAAAATTACCTGCCACCACATATATCCAGAGTGTGTGTTCTTTAAAAACCTTTTTTTTTTTTTAATTTCACTTTTTTGTGTTGTGTTGCATTGTGTTGCGTTACACTGCATTGTGTTGCATTTCTTTTTTTTTTCCATTTATTTTTATTTTATTAAAATACAAATGTCAATCAGACAGTTTCAAGACACCTTAACCATACAGAGTCGATGAATTAATACATTGCAAACTGTTTTCATAACGTTTTGGTACTGTACAAGGTGCATACATGAAATTATATTTACAGGTTTTTTTATAGCTGAATTATATCAAAGATTCAAT